>CAUYPK010103387.1:0-15975 GCA_963574355.1 Loris lydekkerianus
AGTTCACAGGTAAGGCCTTTCCAGTTTGTAGTCTCAGTGCTGCTTGTACTCACGGTTGTCGGCATGATTAGGTCGATCAAGCATACGCAGCCACTTGCCAGTTTTCCACTGTTTTTGTCTTCCTCCTGGGGTCCAGAAGTCCCTTGCTGGCTCCCTGTATTCTCAAAGGGATGATCATAGGCAGATCCCACTGGCCAGAGATGTCTGGAGTCTTGTCTCCCCAGACTCGCCGAGCCCAGTTACAGGAAAGCTGTTACTCAGCCACCATCTTTAATCCTCTCTCCTATTTTTCATGTTTAAATCTTTGATCATTTAAATTTATTTTGGTGTCAGGTATGAGGTTTAAATCACCTTTTGTTTCTCTCTTACAATTGGTTTTTGAATAACTATTATTTTTCCCATTGATTTGAAAAGGTGTTCTTTGTCAGATGGTAAGTTTTCATCTTAGCATCTTAGCTTCAGCAAGATTGTTTCTAAGCCTTGTGTTTTAGGGGTTCTTGCCCCAGTTGGATAATTATTTGTGGTTTTTTACTGATTGTTGGTTGACTTTTAATCCAGATGCCTTTGCCCCAGTATTTCATATACCTGCCTGTTCCTTATCGTGCTGGCGTATGTTTATAATGTTCTTTAAAAAGTCCTTCATACACCTTGTTAAATAAATTTGTTTTATAATTTTTTTTCTTTTGGTGTTATGATGGTATATTATTTCCCCTCATTTTTCTAGCAGATTATCATTGATACATAAGAAAGTTATTTGTTTTAGCATGTCGATTTTGTAGCTGGCCATCCTGATGAACATATTCTGCTGCTTTTGATACTTGTTTGCCAGATTTTAGGAGTTTTCTAGGTACATCTCTAACAACATTTATAAATAATAATTTTGCTGTCGCTCTCCGATATTGGTATGTTTTCATTTATCCTGGGCTGATTCAATGGCTTGAATTTCAAAAGTAATGCTAAATGATAATGGAGACGGTCCATCCTTATTTGGTTTATGGTCTTAATGGAGTGTTTGTTTGTAGTTTGAACTATGACTTGAACCAGGGCTAGTGTATGTCCAGGATGAACAGTAGCATACTCAAATTACAAAGACAAGAGTGAGAATGTGAGGTGTGGAAGCAGGTTGTACAAAGCTGAAGCTCTTGTGTGGAGGAACAGATGAGTGAGGTGGCTCCTCTGGAGAGGGCGAGGCTCATGAAACAGGATGGATAGTACAGGAGTAGTGTAGAATGTGACTTCTGGAATCAGATGAGTTAGGTGGAGCCTTACATATCAGATCTTCACCAATGAGATGGTGCTACCTATGTCATAGGGTTCTGTGAAGATCAGCTGAAGTAATGGATCTTCAAAAGCTCTTAGTCAATGCCTGGCACCTAGTAAACACTAAACAGATGTCATGTGTTCTTACTATTGTTGGTATAATAAAATGGTGTAGAGCTTGAAAGAGGAATTTAAATGAGAAAATGGCATGTGTAAAAAGTAAAATCATCAAGGATGGTTCAGAGCAGGAAAAGCAAATTCGTAGACTGAAATAGATGGAAAGCTGTGTGTTCAGCATTCTTCCATCAGGACGGCCATCTGCCAGCCCCCAACACCAGGGATGACACACAGCCTGTGGGTGGAGTCTGTTAAGGGTGCTTCGTGCCCTTCTATGGCCGTTGTGGTTATTGATGTGTTAGAATAGTTTATTTTGGTGTCTCCCACACATCTGGATTTATAATGTATATATTTAATAATTATAAAAGAAAGAAGTTATTTGCTTTCTTGAATATACATTATCTTCAGATTTAGTATGATGCAATCATTCTTTTCACATGTGTATTTTTTTGTGTCTTGGGGAAGCTTTGAAGTACTTGCTGATTTATGGAGAGTGAAAAGTGAACCAAACTTTCTCAGAACATTTAGAAAAATTTAGACACTTAAAAGCTAAAATCAAACAGTATTAAGAATGATTTATACAATTGCAGCCATAACTTTTTTCCACTTAAGCCAAAGAACAGTCTAAACAACACTTTCACACTGCTAAGTCCTTTAAATGGAAGCAATAGATGTCTATAAATCAAGTGATAGTTTACATTTATTTCATAGCCACTCTTTCTAAATTGTTTTCCCTCTTAAAACTTAGATTGAAGCAGTCCTGTTTTGAATTTAAATTAATGTGAATAAAGAAATATGTGAAAATATTTTAGAGAATAATAAGATTTTAGTTTAGAGAAGCATACCATTTTTTGAAAGAATGACTAGATGTTGTTGAGCTAGCTTATTTGAAATAGGAGAAGAATTCGGCTTTAAGCTGGTTCATCTCAGTGGTGATTGTAAGCGGATCATTGTGGGGGAGTAAGTCTCATGTTAGCCTGTTGGCACTGGTCCTAGGAATCCACAGTACGCTTTAATCCGAACGGTTTTTAATAACTTCTTATCCAGAATAGTTTGATATCCCAGCTAATGGCCATATCCTACATGACCATAGTATCGTCAAATCCGGGAAATTAACCTTGGATCAGTACTGTTAATCTGCTGGTCTGAATGACTTTCATGTGATTACTTTTGAAATCTGTTTTTAATTATGTAGGATAGTCCATCTCAGAATGGTTAGCTAGAAATGGTTTATAGGTTTTAGCCTACAAATTATAACTTCTTTTATTCTGTTGATGTGCACTGTGAGGCAGGAGCAGTGGAAGTGAGGCAGTGGGCGTGTACAGAGTTGAGTGCCTGCATTCTGATGCTGCAATGCTAGAAAAACACAGATATGTTAACCCTTTCATTTCTAGGGGTTTCTATGAATAACCACCTTCTTGAAGTGGGTTTCCCGGCCTTCTGTGGTTTCTCAGCATAACAGAACGTCACACTGTCTGCTGCTGACCTGCAGCAGTGGTCTGTTGTAAAAAACTAAAAAACTCTGTAAACATGTTCTTAACCATATAAATTTAAGAATAAAATATAAAATACAGTATATGTAATAGTTTAACCTTTTGGTAATCAAAGAGTTGACGTGCTGAGTGGAGAGAGCTGCAGGTGTGTGTGCATGTGGGTATAAAACTTGAAAAGTACCACAAACCAAAAGTTGCCTAACTGTGTGCAGTGCACTCTAGTTTAATTTTCTATTCTGTTGCTTTATTTGTTAATGCTGTTTACAACCTACTATATTGAATTTATCAACTACTAGCTGATACTGGTGTACATCTTGCTTATTCTACCTTCTTTCCCAAATCAATTATAAAACCTTTTTCAGATATAGGGGGGTTTAAGAATTAAATTATTTAGAACAATAAAACCACAGCTCCTATTTAATCCTACCACACCATTTTTCCTGGGGTGTGTTAATTCATTTGAAAGACATTGTCTTTTAGGGTAGATGGATATGTGCATATATAAGATAATGTGGAAGTGATATAATACAGTACTGTGAAATCTCAATTATCAATATGGAATTTTGCCTCACAGGGTCAGAAATGACCTTTTATTTGGGCTTATTCAATTCTGATTTAAATTTTAGCCTAATTTAAGCCATGGTAGGGAGGAGAGAGTAAGAAACGAGAGAGGTGTGATGGAAGGTGATTAGGGGAGATATTAGCCTAGGGTTCTTGATGTTAGAGAACTTGGTCTGGGAAGAGAGGCTGCTGTTTGGGGGTTAAAAATCAGGTTGGAATCAAGTAGTAATGAGTTCTTTATGTTTTTTATATATGGTATCAAGTAGGAGGTAGGTAGATAAATTTACATGGTCCTAGAGAGAACGGGAAGAATTTAGAAGTTTGAAATCTATAAGCCAGAGCAGTGATATGAGTGTATATTATTTATCAGGTTGGGTGGGGAGAATTATAGTTTTATTTCCTGTAACTACTTCTTCTTCCTTTTCCACAGCATCTTGAGCTTTCTAATGAATGTAACTTTTTATGGTCACACACCGAAAATATATGCACATAGGGCTTGCCCTAAATGTCTTATAATCTAAGCAAGGGATGATGAGGTCTCAATCTGGGCATTAATGGATCATGTTTGTCAGGGAAGAACTATAAGGAATGTATCAAGATAAACTTGTCAGGACTTGTGGGTTGATTGACAGTAACTGAGGATAAGGAATCCAGAGTCAATTCTGATCCTCAGCCTGATAAAGTGCATTTAGTAAAAGCCTGCCGCTGACTTTATGCTCAATGGTGAGAGATTGAAAGCTTTTCCCTTAGACAGGAATAAGACAACAACATCTGCAATTGCCACTTCTATTCAATATTCTGCCAGAGGTTTTAGCCAGAGAATTAGATAAGAAAATAAAAAGTATTCATATTGGAAAGGAAGAAATAAAATTATTTCTATTTTCAGGTGACATGATATTGTATATAGAAAATCCTAAGGAATGAGCATATGCACACAAATATTAGAACTAGCAAATGGGCTCAGCAGAGTTGCAAGATGTAAGATCAGTATATAAAAATTAGTTGTATTTCTATGCTGTAGCAACAAATAATCCAAAAGTTAAATTAAGAAGACAGTTCTATTTATAATAACATATGAAAGAGTAAAATGCTTGGAAATAAATGTAACAAAATAACTTCAAGACTTGTACAATGTAAACTAGAAAATACAAATGAAAGAAATTAAAGAAGACCTAATTAAATGGAACTATATCTTGTGTTAGTGGATTGTAAGACTTACGGTTAAGATGACGGTACTTCCCAAATTGACCTACAGTTCCAACACAATGTCTATCAGAATCTCAACTGTCTTTTTTGTGGAAACTGACAATCAGATCATAAAATTTCCTAGGGAAATATAGGCACTAGAATAGCCAAAAGAAGCTTGGAAAAGAACAAAGTTGGTGGGCTCATACTTCCCAACTGCAGTACTTACCACAAAGCTACAGTAATCAAGACTGTGGTATTGGCATAAGAATAAACATATAGGTCAATGAAATAGAATTGAGATTTCAGAAATAACCCTATACATTTACAATAAATTGGTTTTTTATAAGGGTGCCAAGACAGCTCAATGGAGAAAGAATCGTCCTTTCAAAGAATGGTCCTGGAACAACTGGCTATCCACATGTAAAGGAATGAAGTTGGCCTCCTACCTGATACCACATACCAAAATTAAAACAGACCAAACACCTAATTTTTGGCACTAAAACGAGAAAATTCTTAGAATAAAACGTAGGTATATTGGTGACGTTGGTCAGGCAACGGTTTCTTAGACATGACACCTAAAGTATAAGCAACTAAAGGAACAAAAGAGAATTTGGACTCATTGAAATGTAAAAATCCCATAGAATGGGAGAATATATATCTGATGAGGGTTTAATCTTTAGAATATACAAAGAACTCTGACAGTTCAACAATAGAAAAACATATAACCCAATTTGAAAATGGTCAAAGGGTTTTAAAGATTTTTCTCCAAGGATGATAATACAAATGACCAGTAGGCACATGAAAATGCTCAATATATTGGTGAGGGATATGCAGATCAAAACTGCAGTGAGATATCACTTCATTCTTACTAGGATTGATAATTAATAAAAGATGGGCAATAACGAGTGTTGGTATAGATGTAGAGAAATTGGAAGGCTCAGACATTTCTGGTGGAAAGGTAAAATGGTACAGCACCTTTGTAAAACAGTCTAGTAGCTAAAAGTTAAACAGTTGTCAGATAACCTAGCAATTCTATTCCTAAATGGAATGGAATCTCATTCAATAGAATTAAAAACATGCCATCCCCAAAATTTAGGGATGAATATTCATAATGACAACACTCATGCTACCCAAATAGTGGAAACATACATTGGTACAGATGGATGAATGGTAAACAAAAGTGGTATATCCATACAACAGAATGTTAATCATAAAATGCAGTATTAATACATGCTACAACATGGATAAAACTTGAAAATCACCACGATCAGTAAGAGAAACGAGGCACAAAAGACTATATATTGTATGATTTCACATGAAACATCCAGATTAGTAAGTCCATAGAGATGGAAAATAGATTAGTATTTGTTGGGGGGGGAGGGTGTGAGAAGGGGGACTGGAGAGCGACTGCGAACAGGTTCAGGTTTTTCTTTGGTGAAATGACAAGTGTTCTGTAATTAGAGAGTGGTGATAGTTGCACAGTCTTGTGACATACTGAAAACTACTGAAGTATATACACTTCAAAAGAGTGGATTCTATAATATATGATTTTTATCTCAATCAAAAAAAATCAAATTGTAGCTGAGAAGGGCTTTGGGGGCCGCACTTGCTGGCCTCCCACGGCCTTCGACCAAGGGGGGAGACTAAGTCACCGCAGAAGTCAAAGACCAGCTTACCTCACAAGGGTGTTCTGGCTGGTGTTATGTGGGATAAGATTTAACTTACTAATAAATCTAGAAGAAAACATAAGGACAGCAGTTCATGTCAACATTAAACAAACCACACTTACTGCTGACCCTTTCAAAGATTATACCTTGAACCTTCGAATTTAGGAGATATGGGAAGAAAGCCAACTTATTCTTACATAGCTCTTATAATACGGGAAGAAAGCCAACTTATTCTTACATAGCCCTTACAAACAGCACACAAACTGTATGTCCACCCAATGCAACACTATATCTGTAATGTTATTGCAACATTATAAAAGAATGCTAGTTGATATTACTTTTATGGCCAATAGTTATAATACTTACATGGTGTGTTTATAGAAAATACTAACTTTGGTTAATTGTGTTGATTATTTTTATCTAATACTTTTTAAAAATTCCAATTGCATGTCTATTTGGCATTGCCCAAGTTTTCCATCTGTTTTAACTATCACTGTAGCAGTTTCTTTCTTATAAAAAATTGCTTAACACTATTGCATCAGGAATTTTGGAAATTCTTCAGACGAGATAATTGGGGAGGATTGATGACATGTTGATAGAAACCAGGCAACCCTAATATATTCAGTAGATCATTCACGTTTTTAATTTCTGTCCGTTACTCTGCACAAAGTACAGGTGGTAGCTTGACCTGCAGACAACATACTCTCACCAGCCCGGGGCTGCAGTTACTTAAACTTCTGGGATGTCTTCAGAGTAGTATAGGACATAGGAAGATAGTTATTAATGTATTCCTGGAAGTAAAAGGGCAGTTTTACTGTCATTATTAACTTGGTTTTGTCCTACCAAGAGCATAACCCTTAGTAAGACATGCCTCCTGACTTTACATGTCTAGCTTTTGTACCTCTTAGGCAACATAAGGTAAAATTAATAGGACGAGCCTTTTAATATGATCAGAGGGGACTTTACACTAAGGAATGAGAAAACAAGTTTGGAAAGCAGCAGTTATTCAAACCAAGGAAGTCAGATGAGTATCACTTGGAGTGATGAGGTGAAGGTTAATAGGGAAGAGACAGTGACATGCAGATTTCACTGCACACTCCAGACTTCACAGATTTATGACTTATGAAGTCACCGCGTCACAGGTGACGTGCATCCTTCCGAGGCACCATGCGTCCTTCTTTAGTCCATGTGCACATTGGCCTGTCCTATGAGGAGTTAATAGAAGTTAGTATTATTTTAATTCTTCCTTATCACTTCAGAAATTCAGTTGTGTGTGTAGTTAGCAAATTATTGTATGTTACCTACTTGTTTAGAGCTTTATAATTTTAGTGATTATTAAAGCTTAATTACAGAAAGAGAATTTGGACTTAACAGATATAATTTGTGTCTAAATTGTGATGATTTGTCCAATTTTATCATTCCTTCTGTCTTTTTTGTGAATATTTATGGAAGGCACCATGTTAGTCATAAGAAACAAAGAGGGAGCCGGCGTCCTCCCTGCCTACAGAAGGCTCTGTTAGTAACTAACAAGCCATCCCCCTCAGGCAGAAAACAGTGCAGACTTTTTACTTCCTCTCTCCTCTAATCCACACAACATCCCGATGAAGGGTGCAACACAGTCACATTTTCCAGAGGGTCTCCAGGGCTGTGATCTGGTGATGGCCATGCAGGTGGTAAGTACAGCACCCAGATTCATATGGGGCTGCCGTAGTGCTGTTATCCAGTAAGCCGTTGTTTAATGCCTGTGCCCCCAGCAGACTGTGTGGCTGTGAAGGCAAGGTCTCCTATATCCAGTGATGAGCACGTGGCAGGCCCAACAAGTTTTGGAAAGATGGGTTATTTTCTAGTCTCTGTGCTTAGCTTGTGTGCAGTACCCCCAGGTAAGGAGAGGATCATGTGCATATCTAAGTACCAGAGCCTGCCCTCACTGCCTTTCTGATACTAAAGAGTGTGGGAGCTTGGGGAAGGTAGAAGGCCCCTCTAGTGTTCTCTATGAAGACTTTAAAGACATCAGAACTCATTAGTAAACATTGAACTAGTGTGTTGCATCCCTCCTTTAATCATTCCACTAAAATCGAAGGTGAGATAAGTCAGCAGCACGGCTGTAGCAGGTCAGGGAAAGGAAGAAGGACAGAAGTGAAGTCTTGGCAGGAAGTGGGTCTTAGGAAGACATTCCAGAGAATCCATAGGCCTTTGTTTCTAGTCCATGTTCCGTTGCTTGTAATAGAATACCTGAAACTGGGTATTTGTGAAGAAACGAAATTTATTTCTTTCAGTTACAGATGCTGAGAAGTCCAGAGTTGAGGGGCCACATCTGCATTTCTTGTAAAACGGGGCCCAGTCTCCTTTCAGTAGGCCATAATTCTATCATTAGCATAGAAAATGTTTCCTAGTTATCACTTGGATATTTTAGACTCCTCATAAAATGGCACTTTTGTAAATTAGTCAGATTTGTATTGTAAGATTTGTATGGTAAGGTGGAGATTTATGCTAGAGACATATTTTTACATATTGGAGAGCAGTGTTAACATTTTAAATTTTTGTACTTAACTATCGTTTATGTAAGGGCTTTCTTTTCAGCTCTAAAAATAGATGTGTGGTATGTTTTGGTATGTGTTTTAGTAGAAATGGTAGAAACAATATAAATGTTATAGGTGTCAAATATACCAGATGAATATGGCTTGGGAATCTGTCTCAGGTGTCTGTTGTTTGAAATGGAGATAGGTGTATAGTTGGATTCCTCTTGCCTACCCAGCCAGAGATGAGTGGTTAGGGCCGGTGGGCTGGTAGCTATAACACATGGCCTTTGAGTTCAAGGTGGTGTTTCTAGTGTTTACCTTTTCAAAGCTAGCAGGAAGGGGCACAAGGATGAGGAGGACCAACAGCTTCCTTTTGAAGCACATGCCTGCCCCCCAACTCATGGCCCTCAGCAAGACTATAGCTCCACTGCTGTGTGAGCCTTGGGGCACCTGGGAAATGCAACGTCTGCCAGAGCCCAGGAGAGCCCCACTCAAACTCAGAGGGAGTGAGTTGCAATCCTGTTTGTAAAAGGAAGAAGGGGAAGGCAAAGATACTTAGCAATCCCTGCCCATTGCCTTGGGCAATTCACTCTCATTGAGTATATTGGCAAAATATAAGCCATTCATGTATTTTTTAGATTATAGAATTTTTAGAATAATATTTCTCTTCAAAGGTTTTAACAAAGATACCAGGTATATCTTTAGTAAATACAGGTATACAGTCCATATTTCCAGGGGTGGGGGGTGGGGTGGGGAATATTACTCTTAATAGTATTTTGTAGCAAAACCCACTTTTTTAAAAGTAGATAATGGTATTGATTTTTACTGGTGTGTAATAGAAACTCCCAAGTTGGTGGAATTTACTTCCTGGTAGTTGTAGGACAAAAGACAGGCATCTTGCTGATTGGCTGTAGGCTACCCATAGGTCCTAGTGCCTCTCTCTCTCTGTCTTAGAGTACCTTTCCCCAAATCCCCCAGCCCCCTACTCAGGTTCTAGAGTAGGGGTCTCCATCCTGCAGCCCAGGATGCCTGTGAATGCGGCCCAAGACAAAATTGTAAACTTAAAACATCATGAGATTTTTGTGATTTTTTTTTTTTTTTTTTTGGTGGAATTTGATTGTGTGGTTTGTAAACATGAATTTTGTAGATGACAATGTTGTGTCCCAATGTCACATAAAATAAACATATGTATGCTCTTGCTATTTGTGCACGTGTGCCCTTGTGTCACGTGGTGTGCAGCTTCCAGTGTGTTTCTTTTAAGCGCAAATTGACACCATCAGATGTTACATGTGCTTGTAGTGACTTGGCAAGGCAGTGATTATCAATAACATTTCTACCTACCATTGCAATGTCAGGCATTTAGTATTATTTAGAAGTCAGGTAAGCACCCTTGTTTGAATATTATGGGTATCCCACACCTTGGTGGTGCCTCACAGATTACCTGCTGTGCTTTATAATCAGTCCTCTGCCCTGCCCCACATCAGCAGTGGAGATGTGGAAGGGCCAAAACCTTGCATTCTATTTTCCTGTCAATTAATTTTCATAATAAAAGTAAATATAGTCCCTGGTCTATTGTTGTTTTTTTAATCCCAGCATGGCTTCTACAACATCTCAAAAGAAAACAGAATCCCCAAAAAGAAAAATTACAAATGAAGAAAGATTGTTCAGTGAAAAGTACACAGATGACTACTTTTTTATCAAGGCTAATATTAAGGTACTCTGCTTAATTTGTAGAGAATTTGTGTAAGTTTTCAAAGACTGTAATTTGAAAAGTCATTATATGTAAACACGTACTGCCAAATTGATGCATATGAAACATTGTGTCATAAGGAAAATATAGCAGAATTAGAAAAAGTCTGTCTTATCAACAAAATTTCC
The DNA here is from genome assembly GCA_963574355.1 of Loris lydekkerianus. Classification (NCBI taxonomy): domain Eukaryota; kingdom Metazoa; phylum Chordata; class Mammalia; order Primates; family Lorisidae; genus Loris; species Loris lydekkerianus. The sequence continues at coordinate 10,684 of CAUYPK010103387.1, forward strand.
TTTTAAAAGTTACTACTCAGATGTATTCCACTGTAAAAACTAGTTATGTAGTGGTATATTTAATAGCAAAAAAAAAAAAAATCTAAATCATTTGCTGATGGTGAGTTTATTACACAATGTATGGAAAAGATGACAGATAAAATTTTTTCTGGAAAAAAAAAGAGGGATGTTTCTAAAATCAGTTTGTCTCATCAGACTATCGCCAGGCAAATTAAAAAAACTGGAAAATCAATCAAAGGTTTGACGAGTAAAGCTCCTAATTTTAAATTTTATGTTTTGGCAATGGATGGCAGCATTGATGCTACAAATACAGCCCAACTTGCCATTTTTATTAAGACATATTGATGTTGAACATAATATCACTGAAGAAATGGCTTCTTTAGTGCCCTTAAAAGATACAGCTAACTCAGGAGAGTTATATGAAGCAGTAAAAAATATGGTAAAGTGATTATCTTTGTCCATTGTCAACATATCTGGTATAGTTACTGATGGTGCCAAGTGATGGTAAAAGAGAGGGACTTGGAAATGATGCAATTGCCACCCCAAAACATTTGATAAAGTATTATTGCATAGTACGTTAAGAAAATGTATGCACAGGGGAGGGGAGGAGAAAAAAAAAAAAGAAAGAAAAGAAAATGTATGCATGAAGTTCCAGCTACTTGGGAGGCTGAGGCAAGGGGATCTCTTAAGCCCAAGAGTTTGAGTTTACTGTGAGCTATGATGCCACAGCACTCTACCAGGGGCAAGAAAGTGAGACTCTATCTCAAAAAAAAAAAAAAGGATAACATCATGCCAATCATCATCAAAACCAAATTTCGTAAGCACCAAGGGATTGAATCATCACCAATTCTAGGAATTCCTTACAAGTATTGATGCTGACTGTGATGACATCATTTACTTTTCAGAAGTAAGATGGCTAAATGGAGACCACATGTTGAGAAGATTTTATGAATTTTTTATGATTCGTGATATGTTATCAAGTTATTTATGATATCAAAAGCCAAATTTATGCCAGAACTTGACAAAAACTGGCTTACAGATTTAGCATTTTTAGTGGATTTAACTGCTAATTTAAATCAGTTAAACAGGCCGGGCATGGTGGCTTACGCCAGTGATCCCAGCACTCTGGAGGCCAAAGCATATAGATTGCTTGAGCTCAGGAGTTCCAGACCAGCCAGAGCAACAGCGAGACCCCATCTCTACTAAAAATAGAAAGATTAGCTGGGTGTGGTGGTGGGCATCAGTAGTCCCAGCTACTCAGGAGACTAAGGCAAAAAGGATTGCTTAAACCCAAGAGACTGAGATTGCTGTGAGCTATGATGCATGGTACTCTAACCAGGGCAACTCCAAAAATAAGGTAAGATAAAATATATTCAACATGTATCTTCAAGCTGAAAAAACCAGTTTATTAATGCAGTGCTTCAAACCATACCAGTCTTTCCAATGAAACTGAAATTATGCCAAGCTCAAATTAAGGCAAACAGTGGTATGCATTGTGATATGCTGTCTAAACACAGCCTTAAGAATATCAAAAAATGTGCAGCCTTGCTTTTCAATTTGATACAAGAATTTGAGAACAGATTTCAAGATGTCTGGGAAGGTAATCAGTATTTTGGGGCATTTGCAACTCTATTTTCAGTCCACATAAATATGTTAACCTGAAAATTTTCAAATGGAATATGAAGAGCTGTAATCTGACATTTGACTTAAAGAAAAATTTGGGAGAGGGCGGGGCAAGATGGCTGACTGGATGCAGCCTCCGACATAGGCTCCTGACCAGAGAGAAGGATGATGTCCAGAGGGTATCTAATTGAGCTGAAGACAAGAAGCCCAGCCGAGAGAGAAGAGAGATAACTACAGGTCACTGAGCTGCAATTCCAAGACAACAGTCTTCAGGTACAAAACTCAACTGAAAGGAAAAATGCCTGACCCCTCCCCTAAGAAAGCTGTGGGTTCTTTTTTTCCTTTTCCTTTCGCTCTTGGTTTGCTCCTGTGGGATTGCTACAGGCAAGTAGTGAACTCAGGATCTCTTGTCCCAACCCATGGGTGAAAGCAGTAAGAAATAGGGACTACTTCCTCCAGAGGGACCCTGCGGTGACTCTGAACATTCTCTTACCAGGCAGAAAAATTGAACTTACATTTTCCCTGCCATTCTGAACTTTCAGTCCACCCTTCCCCCCTGACTGGATAAACCAGATCCCTAACTCCTACAGAGACTGAGGGAGGAGGCTCATGAGCAGCGTGCCCACCCCCACCCCACCCCCAGCCTGCCTGACCCAGTACCCCATCCCCTGCCTGGTCGGTCCCCCGCTCCCTCCCTGTCTCCAAGCCACGCCATGCCCCCAGTGCCCTCCCTGCCTCTGCGCCACGCCACACCCGCCCAGAGACCGCTGATGCCTCACACCACAACCCTTGTGCCCACCTGGAGACCACCAAAGCCACCCGCGCCCCACCCCGCCCTGACAGCTGAGGCTGCAAGCTGCGCCCTGCCCATCCGGAGATCACTGAAGCTGCTTGCCACGCCTACCCTGCCTCCGCACCAGGCCCGGCCTGACCAGAATCACCAATGAAGTAGTGTTCTTGCTGAAGTCACCTGGCACTAGATACTGTCAGAATCCCTGCAGTGTACCCTGCCCTGCTGCCAGATCTGTGTGCAGCATGCTCCTAGAACTGCTCCTACAGCCAGAAATCTCTGGCTTTGGCAATGGTAGCAGAACTGTGCAGGGGCACTTCCCACAAAAATCCAGCAACAATAGAATGATCACACCAGGGTCTAATCTTGGAGAAACACCCCCCACAACTCTGTGCACTGCCAGAGGAAACTAGAAGTCACTCTATAGGAATACTGGTGCTGCAGAGCGGCAGAGACAAAGGCGTGGTGGCTGAGGGAGATAAGCATTTGCAAGCCTGGTACCCCCAGGATTAGACAGAGCCCAAGTGGAACACTTGCCAGTGGAAATTGAACACCCAAGGCAGGCAGGCCTCAGCTCCCCCAGCGGACTGGTAGCCGAGGGCAGTGGCTGGGTCTTGGGGGCATTAACCTTCCTTAGACTCTGACAGGTGCTAAGCCCTGGCACTTCACATTATTGGAGGAAACAGGACTGCAGCCCTGCGGGGTCACCAGTGATTAGGCGTGAATAAGGAGCAAAGTGGAGAAAGAGACTCAGCCCCCTGCTCCTACTGTGCTACTGGGTGGGCTTTTCTGACTCTGTAGAGCACTGGAGAGAGCCAAATCTGAGCAGCCAGTAGACCTCTGTTATCTAGCTGCTTGGAGACCTTTCAAATTCTCCCACCTGAGAGCTCATACTGACGGGGTCAATTGGTTCGGAACCCCTAACTTGGGACAATCACACAAGGACCCTCTAGGGGGATACCCTGGTTGTGTAGTAACAGGAAGGGTCGATTTTCCCATTCCAGTTGTTGTCTGGGGAGGTGGGGTATCTTAATTGCTTGTGTTTCTTTATAGCTAAGACTTTACCAGAGTCACTGATCCACCAGGATTGGACAAGAACCAGTTGAATAAAAGACTGAGCCACCGAACCCCACCACATCAAGCAGGTTTCCCCAGCCTCAGACTGTAATACTGTACAGGTCCTTTGCAAAGCTAAAGGGGAAAAAGCTGCAGTCATCAGTCCCAGATCCTTAACAAAGGGCTGGTTAACCACAACCCCAGGAAACCCCAATCCAATCTCACCTTACCAGACCACCTAGCCAACAGTGAAAAACAATCATGAGGCGGAAATCAGTGGAAAAACTCTGGCAACATGAACAATCAGAGTAGATCAATTTCCCCAAGATACGATAAAGCAGATACAGTACAAGATCCTATTCCCAAACAAATCACTGAGATGACAGATATCGAGTTCAGAATTTGGGTAGCAAATAAGATAAAAAAAAAATGGAGGAAATGATGAAATTAGAATTTAAAACAGAAATTCAAAAGATGTCTCAAGAATTTAACAATTTAAAGACAAAATGACCAAAGATTTTGACACACTAAAGAAAGAATTTGCAACCCTCAAAGATCTAAAAAATACAGTAGAATCCCTCAGTAACAGAATGGAGCAGGCAGAATAAAGGATCTCAGATACTGAAGACAAAGCTTTTGAATGCCCCCAAACACTCAAAGAGGAAAAAAAGTGGAGAACAAAAATGGATCATTCTCTCAGAGACCTCTGGGAGAATTGGAAGAGGTCTAATATTTGTCTTTAGGAATACCTAAAAATGATGAGGTTGCTGCAAAGGATACAGATGCTTTGCTTCATGAAATAATTAGAGACAATTTTCTAGACATGCCCAGAGATTCTGAAATTCAGATAGCAGACAGATTTACAACACCAGCACAACTCAACCCGAATAAAAATTCACATAGACACATTATAATTAAGTTCACTACAGTTAATATGAAGGAGAAAATTATGAAAGCTGTAAGATATAACAAAACCATTACATACAAGGGGAAGAGCATTAGAATGATTGTAGATCGCTCCACTGAAACCTTTCAACCTAGAAGAGGATGGTCATTAATCTTTAATCTCCTTAAACAAAATAACTTTCAACCCAGGATCCTGTATCCAGCTAAACTGAGTTTCATCTATGATGGAGAAATTAAATACTTCAATAACATTCACATGTTGAAGAAATTTGCTATAACTAAACCAGCTCTTCAGGAAATTCTCAGACTTATCCTCCATAATGAACAACACAGTCCACCACCACCAAAGTAAAATCACTCAGACACCTTTGATCAGATTCTAACTTCCATTCTGGCAATGGCATTAAAAATGTCCGCTGGACTTTCGAAAAACTTGATACCCAAAACTCTGTCGGGTTTATCATTACTTTCAGTTAATGTGAATGGCTTAAATTGCCCTCTAAAGAAACACAGATTGGCTGACTGGATACAAAAACTCAGGCCAGACATCTGCTGCATTCAAGAATTTCACCTTACCTTAAAAGATAAACATAGACTCAGGGTGAAGGGATGGTCGGTCATCTATAATTCAGACAAACGGAAATCAGAAAAAAAGCAAGTGTTGCAATTATATTCACAGATACAATAGGCTTTAAAGCAATCAAAGTAAGAAAACACAATGATGGTCACTTCTTATTTGTTTTTTGTTTGTTCTTTACTAAATCATAGCTGTGTACATTAATGCGATCATGGGGCACTATACACTGATTTTATAGACCATTTGACATATTTTCATCACACGGTTAACATAGCCTTCCTGGCATTTTCTTAATTATTGTGTTAAGACATTTACATTCTACATTTACTAAGTTTCACAT
>CAUYPK010103388.1:0-51304 GCA_963574355.1 Loris lydekkerianus
CAAAGTTCTATAATAGACATACTTTAATTTGACAATGTGAATGTTACTTTCTCTGCATTATTATTATTATTGCTCAATATTTCGATGAAGCAATTGTCTGATTCCTTTTCTGAATGTATTTATGTTCCTTCGTTCTTTACATGGTTTTTGCTTCTAATCTTTATCTTAAACATTGTTATTGTTATTAAATTTTAAGTCTTTTTAATTTTGTAAAGGCAAAAAAATGGAAACCTAATTAACACATGTATATGTAAAAATTAAAATTAAAAAATATATATATATCCACTGTCACTTTGCCCAAAGTCCATATTTTACGCTAGGATCCACACTTGGTGTTGTGCATTCCATGGGTTTGGACAAGTGTATAATGACATATCTGCACTATCACAGTGTCATTCAAAGTAGTTTCACTGCTCTAAAAATCCTCTGTACTCTTCCTATTCATCTCTGCTCCACCCTAATCCCTGATAACCACAGATCTTTTATTATCTCCATAGTTTTCCCTTTTCTAGAATATCATATAGTGAGACATCTTACTGTATGTAGCATTTTTCAGATTGGCTTCCCTTGCTTAGTATCTTTTCATTGCTTAGTAGCTCATTTCTTTTTAACGCCCAATATTCCATTGTCTGGATTTATCTACCATGGTTTATCTATTCACCTACTGAAGGACATCTTGGTTGGTTTCAGGTTTCGGCAGGTGTGAGTAAAGATGCTATAAATTTCCATGTGCAAGTTTTTGTGTAGACATAAGTTTTCCATTCCTTTGGATAATTACCAAGCAACACAATTACTTGTAAATACTAAGGAACATCATTGTTCATATGGTAAGAGTATGTTTAGTTTCATTTAAAAAACAAACAACAACAAAAAACTCTCAAACTGTCTACCATTTTGCATTCCTACCAGCCGTGAATGAGATTTCCTATCATTCGATGTCTTCATCAGCATTTAATGTTGTCAGTTTTTAGATTTTGGCCATTCTAACAGGTATGCAGTGGTCTCTCCTTGATTTAATATGTATTTCCCTTATGACATATGATGTGGAACATCATTTTATGTTAATTTTCCCTTAAATATCTTCTTTAATGAGGCATGGGTAAAGGTCTTTGCTCATATTTTAATTGTGTTGTTCTCTTCTTGTTGTGTTTTAGGAGTTCTTTATGTATTTTAGATAATAGTCCTTCCTCAGCTACATCTTTGTAATTATTTTTTCTCATTTTATGCCTTGCCTTCTCATTCTCTTCACATTGTCTTTCACAGAGAATAAGTTTCATACTTTCATATAGTACAGATTATCAATTATTTCTTTTATGAATCATCTCCTTGGTGTTGTATCTAAAAATTCATTGCCAAAGATCATCTCGGTTTTCTTTTATGTTATCTTCTAGGAGTTTTATAGTTCAGTGGTTTACTATTAGGTCTATAATCCATCTGGAATTAATTTATAGAAAAAGCATAAAGTCTTTTCTCCAGATTCATTTTTATGCACATGGATGTCCAGTTCTAGCACCATTTGTTGAAAAGGCTGTCTTTGCTCCATTGGTATTATGGTCATTCCCTTAACAAAGATAAGTTGACTATATTTGTGTGGGTCTCTATTCTATTCCATTTATCTATTTGTATATTCTTTCACTAATACCACATTATCTTGATAGCTAATAGTAAATCTTAAAGTCAGATCAGTCATCTAACTTTATTATTTTTTAACATTGTATTGGTTATTCTGGGTATTTTACCTCTTCACATTGGAATCATTTTGTACACATTCAAGAATAACTTGCTCAAATTTTTATTTAGTTTGTATTGATTCAATAAATCAAGTTTTGGAGATCTGACATTTTTAATAGTATTATGTCTTGCTGTGTATTAACATGAAATCTATCTCTATTTCTTCCTTCTGTCTTTAATTTATTTCACTAGAGATTTTTAGATATCCTCATATAGATCTTAGACTTTCTCTTATACATATAGATTTATATCTAAGTATTTCATTTTAAGGGGTTCCAATATTAATGGCATTTTATTTTAATTGTATTTTTATTTCCAAATATTAAGTAACTAAAAATATTTGGGGGTACATGGATCACTTTTGTAATGCTTGAGTCATACTAAAATAGACCTACCATTCAATCCATCAATCCCACTAATGTGTATCTACCCAAAGGAAAAGAAGTCTACCAAAAAGATAACCATACTTGAATGTTTATTGTATTTTAATTTTAAATTCTGCTTGTTCATTGCTGGTATATAGGGAAAATAATTGACTTTTGTATCCAACCTTGTATCTTGGAACTTTACAATAATGCAATTTTTCCAGAAGTTTTTTGTTGATTCCTTTGAATTTTCTATATAGACAATCATGTTCTCTACAAAGACAGTTTTAGTTTTTCCTTCCGAATCTGTATACATTTTCTTTCCCTTCCTTATCTTGTTACATTAGATAGGATGTCCTTTACAATATTGAAAGAGTGGTGAGAGGGAAAATCCTTGCCTTTGCCTTGTTCCTGATCTTAGCAGAAAGACTTCAAGTTTCTTGCCATTGTAAGATGATAGCTGTAGGTTTTTTTATAGCTATTCTTCTCATGTTAAGGAAATTCCTCTCTATTCCTAGTTTTTATCATAAATGGGTTGTATTTTGTCAAATGCTTTTCTGCATCTATTGTTATGATCATAAGATTCTTCGGTGTTAGCCTATTGATGTGATGGAATATATTGTTTTTTGCATTTTGAATTAATTTTTCATATGTAGGATAAATCCTCCTTGGTCATAGTGTAATTCTTTTTATATATTGTTGAGTTTGATGTGCTTATATTTTCTTGGGAATTTTTTAATCTATTTTCTTGAGAGATATTGGTCTGTAGTTTTCTTCTCTTACAATGTATTTGTCTGGTTTTTGTGTTAGGCCAAAATGCTGGCCTCACAGATTGAGTGAGGAGCAGTTTTCTCTGCTTTTGTCTTGTGAAAGAGATTATAGAGAACTGGTATAATTTCCACCTTAAATATTTGTTAGAATTCATCAGTAAACCAATCTGGGCCTTGTCCTTTCTGTTATGGAAGGTTATTAATTATCGATTCAATTACTTTAACAGATAGAGGTCTATTTCTTCTTATGTGAGTTTTGGCAGATTTTGTCTTTCAAGGAATGAGTACATTTCATCTATCTAATTCAATTTGGGTACACAGTATTTTAGGATTTTCAATAATGTTAAATGCTTTTACCGATTCATGTGTTTATACTTCAAAATGAAGGCAAAAATTACATACTAGTATTCAAAGACATTTTCTTTAGGTTTTTTTTAGTTCTTTAGAAAGATTTAATCAGTATTCTGAAAACAAAGGGTTATATCACAGAGTGAATTTGGAAAAGGTGGGTGTTAAATCTCCTTCTTAGAGACTTTCAGTACACATTAGCAAATCAAAGTTCTGAGGACAGCTTATAGTTAAACAAGAATTTTGTTCAATTTTTGAATCTTGTTCAATTGTTACAGAAGTTGAGTTTCACAGGCATAGAGTTATTTTTTATTTTCACACATAATAACATCCTACACAATAATTCTCTTTTACAACTATTTTGGAAACTGTTAAGTTATATAATTCTCATTCTGGTAAAAGAAAGATTCTATCTTTAAGAGATATCTTTCTTCCAGGTATGACATTCTAAAAGAAATTTACCACAGGGTGAAAGGAGACTTTTTCAAGGGATACTACACAGTGCACATCAACAGAAAACACAGAAGAACTCTTTACATAGTCATTTCTTGAATCTTTCCTCAATGATTGTCTGCATTTACATTAAAGCATAATGCTATGTAGGTAACTCTGAAGTGGGGGGATCTCATGTAGTTCACAAGTACATCTCTCCAATCATCTAACTTGACATGAGATTGAAACTCATACCAACAGGAAAGAGCATAACCCTTAACTCTCTTTATTTAATATTTCTTGCAGTGGCCAGATGGTCGATAGGCCTGGAGAGAACAAATGGAAGACTGCACTCAGCGTGTTCTGTGTTTCTGATCGAAGAGTAACATGCACACACCAGCAAGATTGACATTTAATTGGGAAAGACAGAAAATCTTGCTTGAGTCCTACACATAGCATCTCCCCCAGAAGCACATAAGTTTTGATCAGGTTCCCAGATTACAGTTCAAGCTATAAACCAAACTTCCAAGCTTTGCAAAACGATTTTTTAACCTAGACATTTCAAAGGTCAAGAGTAACTACCAGTTCCAATCAACAATAAGAATGATAGTAGTACTGCTGAGGCAATTCTGAATTTAAGTAAATTTTCTTAGCAGTATACCTGCCAGCATAAGTTAGCCAAGAGAACTGAAAATAATTGACCTGTTGAATGGAGTGATTTAGACCTTTGAAATTTTAGGAAATTGCAGCTATGGAAACAATACGTGAAAAAGAAGAAAAGAAAGGAGAGAATCCAAAACAAGAGTAAAAATTATACTACGTCTGAAAAACAAACAAAAAGATACCATAATCTTGTTGTAGTAGAACCATAAGTAACAAGAAAGAAAAGGGTTTTTATATTCATGCAGTTTAAAACAGTGTAGAATCTAAATCTATAGATTTCTTTTTTATTTCAAAGTGTAATGAGGGTGCAAATATTTTTGTTATATGGATCCCTTTGTAGTGCTTGAGTTATGGTTATAGGTGTTTCCATCTCCCAAATATGTTCACTATAACCATAGATTTTCACTCATTCCCTCCTTCTCCTGCCCCCCTCTTTGATTTCCCTTGAGTTTTACTTTCCTGCATGCACTTGTGTGCTCATGTGTTAATTCTGACTTAGTAATAGGTACATGTAGTGTTTGTTTTTCCATTCTTGAGATAACTTCACTTGGGATAATTGTCTCCAGTTCCATTCAAATTGCTGCAAATGGCATTAAGCCATTCTTTTTCATGGCTAAGTAGTATTCCATAGTATGCATATACCACAGCTAAGCACAGTCATGCCTGGTTATTACTTGGATGGGAATATACATCTTGACCATTATAACATTATGTTTAAAAGTCAGTAATGAGCATAAATGCAATTAGTAGAAACAGAAGTAAAGGGGAAAGCAGAATAATCTAAATGAGGGTCATTCCATTTACAATATTAATACATATAGGCCATTACTATAATGTTCTATCCTTCTGTAAATGTCTGCTTGCTAGTAATTCCCTTCACTTTAATAACATTCCAGGGGAAATGTATAAATACTGTCTGCTCAGAAATATTTCCAAATAAGTAACTTTGTTATGTCTATTCAAGATTTAAATTATAGGATATAAACCTCCACTTTTTAAAATTATTGACATTTTTAGCTTTTTGTGAAGACTGTTCCAGAAAACATTTTTCAGATTTGGGAAGAAGAGTGAACAGATGCTTTGCTTCCTTTCTTAGTTTACTGAGGATTAACTATTCCGGTACATTAAATTTGTCACAAACTGTAAGTGTATAAAATGAAACAAGACTTTCTCACTTTAGCCATGTCTCATCAACAAACAATGATTTGAATTTGTGAATGTCTAAGTAAAGCCCCTGTGTCTGCATGCATATCTGGTGCACATCTGCCTGCTGAGGTCACCACCCCTATTTTACACAGAGTGCCTCATTTGCTTGGGACTGGGTCTTTGGTTGTAGCCCTGCCCTTGATGTGATCATTTAGTCAGTAATCTGGCTCAGTTTATAACAATATAAATATGTGTTTTATTCCTAAAGTAACAACCTGGGTGCCAAAAGGAGTCCTACTATTGAAGGGACTCAGTAGTTTGGGGAAAGATGCTAGTGTTCATATGCCTTATGTTGGAGGAAAAGAATGTTATTAGTTAACCCTGTTACTTAGAAATAATGAGGGAAAGTTAATTAGATCCTGCTGTCTCCTTGCCCCAATTCAAAGAGACATTGATCAATTGAAGCTTCTAACAGTTCCCTCTCAAATGATCTCAAGTCCTTAATGATGCTTACTCAAGTGTCTGCTCTCAAGAGTTTTCTCTGCATGTGCAAATTCTGCTATGTATGAAGGTGATCTGTGAGTCAAAAGATGTGCTGAGATAAAGCAGGTATGAAGCGAGATGAGATTTTTCATAGAATGCAAAGACATATTTATTCTGAAAATAAGTTCAGAAGAAAAACAAAAGCCCTTTTCACTAAGAAAATACAATATTCATATTTTACAGAAATATACTTTGGTTGTTACTTGATTATCCCAGGAAACTGCTTTTGATTTGCACTAAGTGAACTGAAACATAAAAGGTATAAACTTTTTAAAACTATTTAGAAGATTATTGAATTTTGTTTGACACCAGGGATGACAGCAAATGTGATGAATTGCCACTCATAATTGCAGTTTCATTCCAGTGGTTATTGCTTGTCAGTATCAATTAACAGCTCAACAAAAACCTCATTCATTCCAGAATATTAAAGAATGATGGCTTGTGGGAATTATGCTAAACTAGCACTTTCAATTAGATTTTGTATTTTATAGAGTACCGAATAATGGTTTATGAGTTTATAATAGCAAGTACCAGTGAGTTATTGTTGAATTGTAATTACTATAATTATGTATGTTTATCTGGAGAATTGTAATTAGTATTGTCTTTATGTTTAAAAATAGAACTATTGTACTTAATTTTTCACTTAATGTATATGTTCTTGTCTATAAGGGAATAGGCTACAAAAATAACCTGTTCCAATAATCTGGAATAAGTATTCTGGGCATGACTGTTGTCTTACTGTGGAGGAGGGATCACAGGTGAACAATCTGAAAAGGTGCAATTTAAGAAGTAGTTTCTGTGGGTCCTGTGCACAGTCTCAATTCTACATCCAAGTTTTCTTTTTTCTAATTGTGTAAATAATCAGCCATATGAATTATAAAAACAGGGATATTTTAAAAAGTAGCAATAAGGAATGTGACACAGATGCCCCGTTGAGAAGAATAAAATTTGAACTTCAGTTTGTTTTCAGAATCTTTGAATTTGCTTTCAAAATTATTCTGTTTATAGAAATTTACTTTCCATCAATCCTCAGACTATACGAAAGCATATAAATTTTTATTTCAATACTATAAAATACAAGGTTTGTGTTTACTCTTTAATATATACTATATAAGGAAAACAGCCTTCAAGGGCATTTAGTATTCAAACAATACCTTCAAAAGTAGCAGAGAAATTAGCAACCCAACACTCAATTTAAAATTCAAAACTAAAATCTGATAAAATTATTAATCCTGAGTATTCAGAGGAAATGGAAGCTGACAAAATCTAAATTCAATTTCCTTTTTCTTAACATAATCGTTCCAGTAGCATTCAACTAAAAAGGAAAAAGTAGGGACTATTGGGCCTAATTTAAGTGAAACCGCATCTGTTTATTTGGGAATGTGAAGATCACCTAGTGAATCCATTTGACAATGTGGTAATTGTACAGTAATATGTTTGAAAAAAATGAATGGCCTAGGTCACAAGCTGTAACTTCACTTTATGTAGATTCTTGTCTTCATCGATTAGATTTAATTGCTCACGTTTTGTGTATTGAACTCAAATTGTGCCATATTTTATATAGTTATTGTTTCTTCATTAATAAATTAAAGACCTTTATAAATGTTAATGTAACTACAAGAAGTGTGGAAAGCATAAAATTAAAGTACAAATGAATTTAAAACAGGATGACAGCGTAACAATGCTTTCTCTCTTACTCTAAGTTTCTTCCACAAATGCTGCTTGAGATAACATTCTCCATTCTAGCAACACTGATGTCTCAAATTGAACTCCCTGTCAAAGAAAATTTCACTTAAGGTCTGTTAAACCATCTTTCCCCTAACAACCCTATGTATTTGCTTTTTAAAACATAAATGCAGAATGTTATGTGTAGTGTCTCTAGAATTAGATGGCCTGTACTCTGTTCACACCTCTTTGGTACTAACTGACTGCATAGACAGTAGCCTTATTTTTCTTTATCTTGGTTTTGTCATCTGCAAGATGGGGATGATAGGACTTATTTCCTAGCCCTGTTTTAAGGATTAAATAAGTAATACATGTAAACATACACAAGAGTACCTGAACCCAGCAATGGCGAAAATAAAACATTATTATTACTTTTATTCTTTTCACATGAGAGATTGAATTGTCAAATGCTGACTTTACAGTCTTGGCTGGATCCTTGATGTGGACTTTCTATGACCATTGACACATTCCTGCTGATTTCAACCCATCATTCTAGGCTGTCAGTTTCCTTAAGGACTCTAATGCTGTTTTACAGTTTGTAGGTCTGTGAGATTTGCAAATATGACAGGATTGCCTTCTACATCTTCATACAAGTCATTCATAATAATGTTCATCAAGACATGACCGAGTATAGAGCTCTTTGGTGCACCTACAGGGTCTCCCTGCCAGGGTGAAACTGGTCCACTAATCACTCACTCTTTATACAGAGGTTCAACCAGCTTTGCATCTGCTCAACAAGATTGTCATTCAGCTCACAACATCTCTGTCTTGTGTCTGAGAATATCATGACGGATATTGTGAAATGGCTTTCTGAAATACATTTTTTGAAACTAACAGAACCTATCTCCAGATCGCCGCTTAAATGAAGTTTTACATAGGTGCTCTATGGGCTTACTCATATGCAGAATTATCCTTACATAGTTATCTCTCTATCTTCTACATACAAGCACAAAAGAAGGTGAGCCAGTGGGGTAAACTATCATTGCCACTGTCATAACCTGACTTTCATGGCTTCCCCCAGTTTCTGGGGTATACGTGAAATGTATCTGTTTGGGCCTATCTCTTTGTTTTGCGGTTGGGTCTTCAACCATGTACAGTTATCTCTAAATAATCCTATACCTTTAATAAACCCCATAATTGAAAATCCTTACACGAATACACAATGAAATAAGTTAGAACTATGGCTCTAAATCTTCCATTTTAGTAAGTTTTGATGGGGCCCAAGAATCTGGTTTTTATTCCAGGTATTTCACAGTTGGTTCATAGGCTTCTTTTTTTGTACACTACGTTAAGGATTTTATTTACCTTTCAGTGAAATCCTTTTCCTTTTTTAATTAAATTATAGCTGTGAACATTAATGTATTTATGGGGCACAATTTGAAATACTTAACAACAAACTGGTTAAAAATGATTCATTGTAGATACCTGTAATAAACATGCTTTTCTATCACTTTCAAAATTAATATATCAAAATTTACTCTATAACAAATTTTCTGATCACATACATGTTATATAGTGAGAAACCTGTCTCTGCAATTATGCACATTGAAACTTTATTTATTTATTTATTTATTTTATCTAGAGTTTCACTTTGTTGCCCTCGGTAGAGTGTCATGGTGTCATAGCTCACAGCAACCTCAAACTCCTGGGCTTAAGTGATTCTCTTACCTCAGCCTCCCAAGTAGCTGGGACTACAGGCGCCCACCACAATGCCTGGCTATTTTTTGGTTGTAGTTGTCATTGTTGTTTGGCAGGCGCAGGTTGGATTCGAACCTGCCAGATCCAGTGTATGTGGCTGGCACCCTAGCTGCTGAGCTACAGGCGCTGAGTCCACATTAAAACTTTACACTGCTCCTATTTCCTTACATAGATAATTGCTAATCTTAATTATGACAGCATAGCATAAGGAGAATTTTTAGGAAGGATAGATTTAGTGGTTTATTGGAAATTTAACATTTTTTATATTTGATAAAATTTAGGACCTGAGACCATGGCAGGTGTTTTCAAATCCAATCATAGTGACTTGCTCAGTCACTGTATGGAGTAAATGAATGATGAGAGATGGGGCATTGCTTACTGAGGAGCAGTGTTTACTGCCAATTGACCATTTCTAAAGACGTGTGGTCCCCATTGTTGTAAATCTTATTTGCTCCATTAGGAGGAAGGAGTAAAGGAAATTACTGCCACTAGCACACATTCACATCTCCTTGTCCCTTCGCCACCTTTGTTCCTATGCTTAAACTCCAAATTTCAAAGCCTGTAAGGGGAAAGTGTGGGAGAGAAGAAAGAAAAACAATTCTACTCCTGTGTTCTCCCACCTGTCCTCATTCCAGGTCCCCAGGAGCACCCGACTTACTGTACTCAGGAACTTTCATCATGGCTTTTTCCCTTATCTCTTTTCTTTCTCCTCTCCCCATACACTAAGCACTTTTGTCTTGAACAGGCAACTACTCAATCTAAACAGCTTGTGAAACTGATGGCTTTACACCATAACCAAAAACGAACCTCAAGGGGCTATTATGAAATTTCCTTCTCCATTGTTGTGTGACATTCATAGTTCCACCACCTTCCGCACTCTACTCGCTGAACCACAGTACTTAAGAAATGCCTGGTGTGTAGAAGGACTTGTATGACAGAAAGGCAATTAAACTGAAACCAAGTGACTGGAATTCTAATAGTACTGCTAACAATTATATGGAAAAAAAAATCTCTTCTTTGTGTCTAATAATGTTTATAAAGTAGAAAAATGGGACTAGATTAATAATGGCACATCGACCCATTAAAAACAAACACCTTATTTTATTGTAATGATGAGCATCTGGATAAAACAGCAGAATGGTGGAGCAGTAAGGCATCGCTTTCAGTTAATCAATTCAGATGCATCGGTTGATCGCTTAATCCACACTGTATCTGCCTTTCATAATGAATGCTTCTGTTTCTGACTCACTATACCTCTTTAAACTCAATCATGTTTCTGGTTGTGTATAACATAGGGGCATTTGGAGGTATAGAATATGGCTTCAGGGATTGCAAACATTGAAGCAAATGTCCTGCAGATCGTGAGGTGTTTGGGGAGAAGTATCAAACAGCATAATAGGGTTACTTCATTTGAGAATATACTCCTGCAAAATGAATTTAGCTTCCACATAGTAATTTACTGAAAAATGTCAATAGAACTCAAGAAAGATGTGTCCTGGTGTACACACATACAAAAAATATCTATTAGACACTTGACTTGTCAAGTTGTCCTTGAAAGTGATCATATAAAAATCCTGCATAAATAAAGCAATCAATTTTTTTCCTAATCTACGTAATTCTATTCAGAGATTTATTATCATCTACTATAAACCTTAAACAACAGGAATGTTAGTGAATAAATTTTATTAGTTGTATTTTCTTTTTATGAGTACTCAGCATTCTATGTGGCATGCAAGCAAGCACCCTTGTCTGCTTATAAAGCACAGCATTGGATTCTGGATGGATGCAGTCAGATGTTCCTTAGGCAACTAGCTGCCTGCCCAGAGGAACAGACCAAAATCATCTCAACATAAGTAGAGAAAACTTTTCCCAAATATAGATATACAAACCGTTAGTGAAAAGTTCTAAGACTACCCAAGGACAAATCGAAATGCAATGGCGGCAATAGGTTGTGTTAAGGCTGTGGATCCTCCAGACCCACACTGTTCTCTTGGGCGTTGCCTCTCCAGTGAGAAATTGAGTCTTAAGCTGTCATAGTCATGAGTAGATAAAGCAAGGCCAGGACTTTCCCCAACTGCATCAATATATTTAAAGTAAATTTTCCTTGAGGTTTTCTGGGAGAGAAAAAAAAACTCACCTTCGGAAATGAGGTTCAGATACCTTCAGCTTCTATAATAAATGTATTTTCACCAGAGAACATAGCAACTGAAGTCAGATGTTGTACTAGGATGTTGTAATCGTAACAGGTGTCCTCATACAGGTGAAGAAACAAAAAATAGCTTGGGTGGGAATGTAATTATACTCGTGTGCCTTACCACAATCTTCTTTCTCATTTGGACATGTTTCTGAGAAATCTCAGAAATTGAAGTCAGTGGTGTTCTGGAAGTTAGCAGGTCTTGAGAGTTCTGGGAACATTTAGAGGGCAAATATTCTGCTTTTTCCTTGCAAAATTCCGATATTCAAGCCACAGAACGGAGCGTGTATAATAGGAAACCTAATAATATAGTGGGAAGCACTGCCTTTCAGCAGAAAACGAGGAAGATACAAAAGGAACAGATGGTGATAAGTTTGTGGTAATGGGGCTCGGCACTAAATAGTCTTTGACAGAGCTTGCCCCCACATAGACTGGCAGAGGCAGAGCTTAAATCATTTTTAACATTGCTCATTGACTTTCTTTGCCTACTAATAAGTCTTCGGAGACGGAATTTAGTTTGCAGCTTGACCTTGCCTGTCTCCGCTAATGTTAGATGTCCCCTGCTGAATTTGTTTAACCTTATGACCTCAGTTTTGGTTTTGGAACCCTCTTTTCCCAATCCTCTACCTTCTTACATGGAATTTTATAGAAAGCAGCTTATTCTCCTCACTACTACTATTTTCTTTTTAAGTTTTTCATAATAACCAGAAAAAACTAGAGAAGGGAGTGGTCTCAGTTTTAAATGCCCATTAGAATTAGAGGGAAAATATTTTTGCTTCTTAATTCTGATGCCCCGTCTCCACCCAATTAAACAATTAAATATCTAGAAATCTCCAGATTTCTCTTTCACCTGAATAGTCTGAACATTGTGTATGTTTTCAAAATGTCCTCACAGGCGCTAATGCTAGGTGAGGGTGATAACTGCTTGGTTAAAGTCCTCAAAATACAAAGCATTTTACACAGGCTACTTAACTGGCCACTGACGCACTGCTGGGCAAACACAGAATTTACCTGAATTATAAGCCTTTTCTCCTTCACACGGTGTTACTTTGGACTTAACTTTATTGTAATACTTACCCTATTTTACTATGTTCTCTGCTTTGTGTTTGTCACTCCTACTCTTAGAGAGAGCAGGGATTAGGTTTTATCAATACTTATATCTTTCAAGTCCCTCACTTTTATACAATTAGTTGTGGAAAATCAATTCCCAGATGGCAGGGACTAGGCTTTGTTGTTGTTGTTGTTGTATTTTATTTCAGGTTCCTAGCTTTTACATAGGTGATTAATTGGTAAGCAGTTGATAAATAGTAAAGTTCAATTTTTTTTTTTAACTGAACTTAAGCTTTTGAAAGTGACAAATGAGGTCAGTGCTTCCCAAATACCAATCATTCTTGCATCATCTTCACAATATTAGGAGGCCAGTGATGGATAAAATAACAGTCCCTTCATGAAGCCCCTCAGCACTATTTTGCATCTGCTATAGCCAAACAAGTCTCGTGATAAGGCACAGTGGGTCCATAAAAGGATAACTTATAAATTATGTTTATGCTGTGACTTAATGGACATTAAAATTTATAATCTTTTAAGATGATGAAATTGGGACAAAAACATATTGTAGAAACATATTGTGCTTTAGTTCCTCTAAAATAAAACCTGAATTTTTTTTTTTTTTTTTTTTTTGAGAAAGGGTCTCAACTCTGTTGTCCTGGGCTAGAGTGCTAAACATCAGCCTAGCTCAGAGCAACCTCAGACTCCTGGGTTCAAGCAATCCTTTGGCCTCCGCCTCAGCAGGAGCTGGACTACAGGTGCCTGCTACAACTCCCAGCTAATTTTTCTAGTTTTGGTAGAGACCGGGTCTCTCTCCCTTGCTCAGGCTGATCTGGAACTCCGAAGCTCAAGTGATTGAGCCTTCCAGGGTGCTAGGATTACAAGCGTGAGCCACCCTGCCCACCCAAACTTGATTATTAAAGCAAAAGTAAACACTCAGGTAACACTGTCTCCCTTCTCTGACTTCTCTTGCCTCACTAGGACTTAATTGCTTAGTTGTTCCTTCCTTTCCTTGGATCAAAGGCCAAATTCCAATCCTCTCTCTTGGGACTCTGAAGGAAAAAGTCATCTTAGCCCTAATAAGAAATGGAATCTAGCTTCACAAGGAAGCAGAAGCTCTGTGTCCTTTCCTCCCAACCTCCTTGTGGATATCTAAGCCATTCTCTGTTGCTTCTGTATCAATGGCAACATAATAAGATTTTGCAAATTTTGCTGCTTTTTGTTATTTCTTTTTTTATTTTTGCAGTTTTTGGCCAGGGCTGGGTTTGAACCTGCCACTTCTGGCACATGGGGCCTACACCCTACTCCTTTGAGCCACAGGCACCACCCAAATTTTACTGTTTTTTCAATTCTGTTAGTTTCATTTCAGCCACTAACAACCAGGGTGGAGGTGGGGAGAGATTAGGTTTTGTTCACATCTGTGTTCTGTTTGGAGGGTATACCAATAAATAATATTCCCAGGGGAAGATAAGTTAAGGGATCTTCCTGGGAGCATTGCTATAGAGGGTGATGGGAGGGAGGAGGCTTCAGGAGACCACAGAGGCAGATAGGTAGAGATGCTGACATTCGTAAACTACAGTTTCGACCATGATATATCAGATGAAAAAAATCAGAGGAGACTCAGAAGAGAATTTTAAATCTCTTATAAACTATACTCTCCTCCATTTACCCCTTTTAGGTTCAATATAAGAAAAGTTATGTTCTATTTATCATAAAAAGTTTCTTCCCATTAAGCTCTCAATATCATTTGACAGTATTCCTATGTGATTTATATTAAAGATTTTTTTCCAACCAAGCATCATTCAGCAGCATTCAACAGCATTGACTAAGTGCCAGTATCATAATAAGACTTGAAAAACTATCCCTGACCAAAGCATGCCTCAATTTACCTGCGGAAACCACTATAGAAATAAGTGATTTCAATATAATGTAGAGAGGTACATACAAAATGTTTTAAAAGCCGTGGAAATGCTGGAAGAAATTACCAATAATCATTAGAATCATACTTCTCCATCTGACTGCTCTATTATTAATTTAGTCAACAATCTATAATCATTTCCTTCTACTTCTTCTGAAATTTTTAATCAACTGGGAAATATACTTGCCTTGGGGAAAAAAAAAAAAAAACAGATTAAGTATCTCTGCTGAGCTGTCTGTTGCTTTAAGACATTTCCTAAACAGATATGTCTGGGCATCGCTAGATCTCCAAGTTCTTGTGAACAGGTGTTTCCTGATTCCAGTACTGACAAGCCTCCTGTGCCATCCATGCAATTACATCAAGTGAAAATCTTGAATAACAAAGTAATAACAGAGAACTGTATTGCAAGACCAACATAATGCTCATTAAATCAGAACATTAATTTCAGGAATACAGAGTCTCTTGAAAAACCATAAAGGGGGTTGCAAATTATTTGAGGAGCCACACTCCAGATATTTCCAGAAGGTGGCTATCTTTCCTATTTGTCTGTTGGGAATCACGTGGTCCTGAAAATGAGAGTGCCCAGAAATCATTTTTTAGGTCTATATTCTTTTTGTGTTTTGCTAATAACAGTCTGAGTGGATGGGCTCTGTCCTCTGGGTACGTGTGCCGTGAGGATTCTACAATGCTCTTGCTGCGCTACAGGTTATCAGCAGCTTGCAGAGTGGCAGTGCTAAGATAGAAGGATAGCTCTTTTCCAATGAACTGATTTAAAATGAAAGGAAAACTAAGCCCATGTTTTTTGGTCCATCTCCCAGTTTATAGACTATCTCATTAGTGATTAAAACACCAGCTGTTAATGTCTTAGAGCCGGTTGACCAGTTTGATTATCTTGGAATCTGGCTAGATTCCTCTTCTTTTTGCCAACATGGGCATTTCATGGTCTTCAAATTCACCCTGAAGCAAAAAAAAAAAAAAAAATTTTTTTAAATAAAATAAATGGTTTTGAAAAGGGAGTATTGTTTCCTATCGTGGGTTTCCAGACTTGGTATGCAGTTGTTTTTACCAATAGTAATAGGCATTATGAAACTGGCTTTGCGGGTTAATACTGCAGTGGCATCATAAATTTGCTCATGCTATACTCAGATATGCCAAGAAAATATAGTGTCTCTGTTCTCCAAAACCACCCTTATCTGTTTCACTAGCCTCCACACACTAAGCAGTGGAAGGTAGAGAAATTGTGAAGTTAGTCCAGAGCCTGATGCCAATAATTTAATCTCTCCAGATTTAACTGTTTCTTTTAGAAAGGAGTATTTGGGTTTTACCATTTTCTTTCTTTCTTATTTTGATCCCTCCCAAAATGGTGTTTGGAAACAGGGCAGGGCTTAGGTGATGGAGTACATTGGCCAGGAAGGGTTGTCCAAGCCCGCTACTGGTCCTTGGGTCTGTGCCAGCAGGAGTTCACAGACAAAGGAGTCATCCAGGTCCGTCCCTGGTGTTCTGTAGGGCCTGCTGCTAAAGTTAGAGCTGTGTGATGCATGGTTTAAACTCCCAGGTCTAGATGTATCCCAGGACTGGTCCCTGGAGTGCTGTAGGGACCTGTTGCTGAAGTTAGAGCTGTGTGATGCACAGTTTAAACTCTCAGATCTACATGTAGCCCAGGACTGGTCCCTGGCTAGCTCTGTCACACATGCATATTGAGCTGCTGCCACATTCTCTGAGGCAACCCACAGGTTGGCAGCTCAGCCTCCCTGCCATGTGGGCAGCCACAGCTACATGGGGGGACAGACTGGACTCTGTGCTTGGCCACCTCATCCCACCCTAGTGACTTGGTCAAGCAGCTCCCTGTTAGAGTCAACCCCACGCTACAGTTTTTTCCGGACCCCCCAGAGAGGGTGGGATAAGCACTCTGCTCTCAGCCCTGCCTTGAACTTCTGTACTCATCTGCAGCTTCAGCCCAAAGGAGCAAGATTAGGGCTCGTGGATCTGACACCCTACCACCCTTTTGCTATCTTTCTTTTTTGCTTTGCTTTCCCCCCACTATCCTTCGGATGGTAAGGGGCAAGCTTTTCCTTTGTTGCCCTGTGTCATTTCCTCTTTCTACCTAGGACTCAAGTGTCATGACATAGTCGCAAAAGGAGTATCTCTCTACTTACGGGAGGCACTCTGTGATCTGCCACTTTCATGATTAGAGGTGCTTATTCAGATGTCAAAGAATTTAAGGAATTCATCCTCTCCTTCCCTCCTTTCATTTTTCCCTCTTCTCCCCCACCTTGCTTTTCAAAGTCTTTGTCATTAGGACTCCTCCTCCATCCCCCCACATGTGTCAAACACCTGCCCCTTCTGGAATGTTAGCAGACCCAAGGAATGTATTTTAAAAGGTAACTTACAATGCAGCAGTGTATATTGCCAAACATTGTATCTGTTACTTTAGTTTTAACATCTGTCTTCATTCATCAGTACCCCAATTTAGAATGCATTTATCCAGACACTGAGAACATCTTCTGGGATATTCAAATATCTTAAAACTTTATATCTGCACACATGAGAAATTGTGTTTGATATTGATCAGATTATATTCAATTTGTGAGATCTTTTTTCAGATACAGTCTCATGCTGTCACTCAGACTAGAGCGCAGTGATGTCAACTGAGCTCACAGCAACCTCAGGCTCCTGGGCTCAAGCAATCCTTCTGCCTCAGCCCCCTGAGTAGCCCTACCACTGAGCCAAGATAGTTTTTCTATTTTTAGTACCAACAGGGTCTCACTTTGCTCAGGCTGGCCTGGAACTTATGACCTCAAACAATCCTCCTCCTTGGACCTAGGCCTAGTATTATAGGTCTGAGCCACCACACCCAGTGAATTTGTGAGATTATTTATTTATTTATTTATTTATTTATTTATTTATTTATTGAGACAGAGTCTCACTATGTCACCCTAGGTAGAGTGCTGTAGCATCACAGCTCACACCAACCTCAAACTCCTGGGCTTACGCAATTCTCTTGCCTCAGCCTCCCAAGTAGCTGGGACTCCAGGTGCCTGCCACAACACCCAACTATTTTTTGTTACAGTTGTCATTGTTGTTTAGCTAGCCTGGGCCAGGCTCAAACCCGCCACCCTCAGTGTACATGGCTGGCACTGTAACCATTGTGCTACGAGCGCCAAGCCAGAATTTGTGAGATCTTAATGAGTCACTTTTAAGGTCAAGCAGGGTAATTTTTTTTTTTTCTTCTTTGAGAGAGAGTCTCACTCTGTCACCCTGTGTAGAGTGTTGTGACATCTCACAGCAGACTCAAACTCCTAGACACAAGTGATCCTCTTGCCTCAGCCTCCTGAGTACCTGGGACTACAGGTGCCTGCCACAACGCCTGGCTAGTTTTTCTATTTCTAGTAGAGATGGGGTCTTGCTCTTGCCAGACTGTTCTCAAACTCCTGAGCTCAGGCGATCTACCTACCTCAGCCTCCCGGAATAGTAGGATTACAGGTGTGAGCCACTGTTCCCAGTCGAGAGCAGTAAGTCTTGATGTTTTTAATGTTATAGTGTCTTTAAGAATCTGATAAAAATAATGGATCCTCCATCCCACAAATAATGTTCACATTCCCAAAGTTCTGCTTAAATTTTAGAAATGAAACCAAGATTTTAAGTTCCATGACTAGAGTCAACTCCTTCCGTAACAAGATAGTTTAAATCAAACAAACCATTTCTCTTAAAAAAATATAACAGCAACATTTTCTTTTTCTTTCTTTCTTTTTTTTTAATTGTTGGGGATTCATTGAGGGTACAAGAAACCAGCAACCAGGTAACACTGGTTACACTAATTGCATTTGTTAGGTAAAGTCAATAGCAAAAATTTTTTAAAGATATATAACCAATTTTAAGGTGAGTTAAGGAACATGGTGTTTATTATACTATTTTCTACTTATGTGTGTTTGAAAATTTCATAAGTTTTCTTTTTAAGAACACAAGCATCTTCCTACTTAAAAAAAAAAAAAAACATCAATTAGAAATGGATTTTTACAGGGAAAGGGAAAGAGGATTCAGACGAAGAAATAAATTACTGAAGTTGGATGATAAAATTTGGTTTACTGCAACCCCGAATTTCAACTAAACATCTCGTACTCCCTTCTTTTCCAACTAATTGAATCTTATTTCTATTCTAGAGTTTATTTGAACCCCTTATTTTGAAGAATTCTTAATTACTGCTCTTGTCTCTAAACTCCAATTGCTCCATCATTATTTACATTGTATCTTTATCGATCCTTGTTGTATGTTGTGCTGCACCAGTTATGTTTTTATGCCTGTCATTTTTCTTTAAAATATTTCACTACCTATCTAGGAACCTCATCATACCTTGGAAATTTTATTCATTATATTTGTATTTACAATTGTTTTTCAAATTTGTATTATCTTTTTATTGATTATTTAGCAAACACTTCAGTGTCCGCATCTTTGTAAACGTAGCTTGTTCTTCTTAACCTGCCACATGTTAAATAAATTAAATTCTTTGCTACCATATACTTTCATATGAAATTGTTATTATTATCCTCATTTTATGAGTCAGGTAACTGAGGCACAGAGGAAAGTTAGAGGAAGTCATAGTACGTACAGTTGCTCCAGACCTAAATTCTTAGACCTACCAAATGCTGCCTCTTCTTATTTCATGGACTCAGCATGCTCAGCAAGGAAAGGAATCTTCTAAGGTGTTTCAAGAATTTAAAGCACTTTCTTTATAGTGTTGACTTTTTCTTCATTATGGCAAAATTTCCTTTGCTTCAGAAGCTATGAGATATAAAATCTGTTCTCATGGAATACTGAATACTTTTTTGTAACTGGTATAGGACTACTCACCAGTAATTACTCTATTTGAAAAATCTCCAGTGTAATACTTCAATATATTTGTTATCTCAGAAAAAATTCTACAACCTTCTGGGTTTAACTAAAGAGCAAATCAACTAGTTATTTTACTGCCCTTTGGAAACAGAATTCAGATCCCATAGCTTGTGGAGTCAGAGAAATAGATGCCATATTGTATCATAAATGCTCATTAGATGGAAGCTGGGTGCACTGTTAAAATATTTGAGGACCAGAAATTGACTGGCACTGATGAGAATTTGCTCACTGATCCTGATGAAGTCGTGGCACCTCTTTAAACGTGCTTTGCTCTTGTTAGCTGCCATGTATTAAATATGTTCAAGAAACCCACTGTGCTTCTGAAAATAGCCATCTCAGGACTATGCACAGAGATATATATGCCTCCTATTTCCATCTAGGGCTTCTAGTCAAAACATAACAGGCACACAAATAGAAACTAATTTAAGTCACCTTCAATCTCAAAACCCATAATTAACCACTGACAACATTGTGATGTATATTCCTTATCTTTTCCTGAACAAATTAAACTCTTTTGTTAATTAAGCAAGATAAAAAGAAAAATATTATTATAGATTCCACATACGTTTGCATGATTAAATTATTGTGTGTATTAAATGCCAAAAGCCTTATTAGAACCAGTGCAATTTAAGACTTTTTATATTAAAAAGCTATTAAATAGCTCTCTCAAAACGTTGAGCTAATTTACATTGCTCACAATGGCATATAAGGTGTTGGTTTCACACACCCACATCAGCAATGGGTACTCTGTTCTATCTTCGTCAGATTCCACGGCATCGCACATTTTACTTTGCCTTCATTTGACTAATAAGATAGTTGAATATTTTCCATGTGTTTATCAACATTTAAATTTCTTTGGGGAAGAATTATTTCTTTATATGTGTGTTTTTTTTTTTTCTATTAATGCTATTCTTAATTTTTCTTATTAATTTGTAAGATAGCTCTCTTTTTATTATACATGTATATATCTATTTATATATTTCCTTTTATACATATGTCTATAACTATTTTCTACATATGTTAGATGTTTTTCTTGTTGGTTTTTATACATAGAACTTATAGATTTTAAGGGATTATGGCTGTTAGTCTTCTCTTTCGTGATTTTTGCCTTTAATGTTATGCTTAGGAGAGTATTCTCCACCCCAGATTTTAATAAATATCCACACTACTTCTAATTGTTCTATGATTTTATTTTTACCTTAAAAATTCACTAATCTAAAATTTCTTTTCTTACAAAGTATAAGGTAGGAACTGAAAATTTTTGTGCTTTGAACTAACTCTCCATTTGTTCTAATACTGTTTTTTAACTAATCTACACTTTACCCCCAATTTAATATCCCAATTTTAATCCAATTTTAAAACACACTTTAATATAAGTAGGTCTCATTCTGAACTATTTATTTTCATTTATCTATCTTCCTATCTTGTCACTAGTACTATTTTTTTGGAGTTTTTACTAGACTCCACTGAAATTAAGTATTATTTTGAAAAAAATCACTGTAATCTACTCTGGCAATTTCCTAATAGCACAAAATAGAGAATTTTTATTCTTATTTCATTAGTATTGAAAGTCATAATGTGCTGAATAATAATAAGCTGAGCAAGAAAAATTGGGTTCATCTTCAGTGACTCCAGGGGAGCTTTCAGGTACACATTTTGTATATTAACCTTTTCCCGAACTTCATTATGTTCTCCCATCTTCATTTCCTCCCAGGCTTCATTGCCTTATCTTATTTATTTATTTATTTCATTTTATTATTATTTTTTTGAGACAGAGTCTCACTTTGTTGCCCTTGTTAGGGTGCTGTGACATCACAGCTCACAGCAACCTCAAACTCTTGGGCTCAAGCGATTCTCTTGCCTCAGCCTCCCAAGTAGCTGGGACTACAGGCACCCGCCACACACTAGGCTATTTTTTTGAGACAGGGTCTCGGTCTTTCTCAAGCTGGTCTCAAACCCGTGAGCTCAGGGCAATGTACCCACCTCGGCCTCCCAGAGTGCTAGAATTACAGGAGTGAGCCACCACACCCAGCCTCTAATTTTATTATTTAAAAAATTCTTTTGTATTTTGTTTACATCTGATAACTACCTTACATCTTGTTTTGAAATTACATGGAAGTGTATATAAAAGATTTCAACAGTCTCAAAAGAATTCATGACCATAAAGAATAAGAATGAGTTCTAGACCATTTAAGATGACTTAGTGGCTAATTGTACAGTTTTACAAAGTTTGTAACATTAAGCTGCTTTACACATCCACATGGCCCAAGTGTCTCAGATATTATTTGAAGAAATATATGCAAAATTTAAGTGTTAGTGTCTAAAAGGCTAGTGTCAAAATAAGGTACCATCCACAAATTCCATGGGATAATTCTTATGCTTTAGGATAACCGCAATAAAAATGCCCGTTTGGGAAGAAAAAGGATATGCCGTAACCTGGTAGACATTCATTCATTCATTCATTCTTTTTTTCACACATTTATAAAAAGTATGAGCCTCTACGTGCCAGGCACTATAATCAGCCCTGGATTTGTGGCTATGAACAAAACAGACGAAAATCCTTGCCTCCTTGGAACGTACATTTTTATGGGAAAACACAAACTATAAAAAAGATAAATGAGTACAATAAGTAAGGTTGATGTTGCTAAGTATGGTGAAGAATTGGGAAATTGATGGTGTGTTTAAGAAGATGGGTATTTTAGACAGGGGCTGGGAAAGTCTCACTGTGAAGCCTGGTATTTTTGGAAAGTCTTGCTTTCCAAAAGCACTTTTGGCAGGGGCAAACCAAGCAAGCGGTAGTATGCCTGAAGCAAAGTGAGGTAGAGGGAAGAACAGCAGAGGATGAGGCTGGGCAGACTGAGACGGGGCCTCGCAGACCACATACATCAGGGGATGTAGAGCAGAGGTGTGGTTCCATCTGACCGTGTTTTATTAGGCTGGTTATAGTGCTGTGTGGAGAGTAAGTAGACAGGGACAAGGTCAACACCTACAGCTACTTCCAGGACCCACAGGAGAGAAACTGTGCTTTTATAGACTGAAGGGAGGTAGTGAGGGGCAGCCAGATTATGAATATACTTCTGTAGGTCGAGTCAGTCAGATTGGACAGTGGATGGGGTACAGGGTTTCAGAGAAAGAATGGAACTGATTTTAGTGGCAAGATTCTGACCTTAGCCAGAAATGTTGCCGTTACCTGAGGGGGGTCGTCAATGGGAAATGCAAGCTTGTCAATTACGCAGTTGAAGTATGCATCTAGCATTCGGGGGGAGATCTAGAGAGGGTTAACTGGGGAGCTCTCAGTGCAGACAGTGCTTAAATCTTAAGGCTAATCTGGTCCCTGCTCCACAGTGAAGTGAGTTCCATGGCCAGTGAACCTTGCAGCCCCTAATCTAAGAGGATCAGTCTTTTCCGTTGCCCTCCATCTGTGAAACAGGCACTTTGGAAGATGCTCCTGAGAATAGTAAGGAGGTGCTGCATATCTTTATCAGCCCATTTTCCACTGGTGCAGGTTTGGGGATGTGGAAATTTCACTGGATACGGCACGGCAGACCCATCTTGTTTAACAGACTTGGTGATTTTCTGCAATTATAGCTCTCAATTGCTTAATGGTCTTTCAATCTCTTTCTATTTACTGAATTCTATAGGCTAGTTATCAAGGCCAGAAATGTTGCAGAATCATGGCTTTAGAAAGTAGAAGCCTTTCTGTAAATTTCTGTCTCACAGATAAAGGCCCTTTGTTCTTCAGTCCTCCAGCCATCAGTTTAATGGTCTCCGTCTTCCACCCTGGTTTCTGACTCTAGATAATTTGAAACACTAGAGTGAAGGGGCATGGTTAATCTTCTCCTGGAAAAGACATTTGCAACACATATGACAGGCAGAGGGATAATTTTTTTAACTTATATGTGCTGTACTGCAAAGAATCATAATACAGAATACAAAGCAAAATAAATGGAAGGAAGGAAGGAAGGAAGGAAGGAAGGAAGGAAGGAAGGAAGGAAGGAAAGGCTGTGCTTAATAAAACAAATGCAAGGAACTATAATGGTACGGTGGTATAATAAACTGACAAAAGTGTATATTGTGGAAGTAAATTAAGGTATAGGAAAATGGTCAATATGGTGCAGATTATGCATAATTAGCATAATCTCTTAAGATGGAGTGTGAAAAATGAAAATGTCCATACCATACAGCCTAGCATTTTCTCTCTTTGATATCTAAACACTTAGGTACGGAGCTATGCAAAGATATTATTCCTAGCATTGTTCTTAATAGAAAAAGTACCAAACAGCTTAAATATGTATAAAAAAGGAAAAGCTAAGGACAATACGTGTGTTTGTGTAATATATTATAAACAGTTAAAAGGAAAGACCATTGCCAGTTTCTGTGGATAGATCCAGAGATATCATTAACTCAAGAAAGCAAGTTGCAGATGTACACATATAAGATATCATTTATACTAAATGCATACATTCACTGTCACAGAGAATAAGTCCTTCCATTTCTGAGGTACAAAGTTTCTATGTTATAAATAATTTTTAAAAGTCTAAAAGTATGTCCCCAGAATCATAACAGTGATTACAGGGATAGGAAAAAGAAACCAAAATTTGATTAGTAGTCAAATTATTTCAGGTTCGTAGGTGTATAAATTGAAAAAAAACTAGTAAGTTTACGTGTGTTTATGAAATTAAAAATCAGAAATAAAATTGTTGAGGTCAATTCACATAGTAGAAAAGAAAAAATGAAGAGTTTGAGCCTGAGCAAGAGCAAGAACCTGTCTCTAATAAAAATAGAAAAATTAGCCAGGTGTGATGGCGCATAGCGATAGTACCAGCTAGTAGGAGGCTAAGGCAGGAAGATCACTTGAGCCCAGGAATGTGAGGTTGCTGTGAGGTAGGCTGAGGCTATGGCAGTTTAGCCTGGGTGGCAGAGCAAGACGCTGTCTCAAAAAAAAAAAAAAAAAAAAAGTAGCATTACCATACTGAATTTGAATGCCATTATGCTGACATGATCAGTGAACCAATAGATTATTATTATTATTTTTTTTTTTTTTTTTTTTTTGCAGTTTTGGCCAGGGCTGGGCTTGAACCTGCCACCCCTGGTATATGGGGCCAGCGCCCTGCTCCTTGAGCCACAGGCGCCGCCCCCAACTGATTATTCTTAGATGAACAGAGCTGAGTTGGAATTTGGCAAATAAAGTGTGTATTATAATGGCCCTCTGAAGGAAGTTATAATGCCACCCACACCTTCATTGTGTATTTTATTTTATTAGGGATGGAGTTCCCATCTCTAAAGAGAAGCAAAAGAAAGAAAAGAAACGAGAAAAGAATAGAAACTCCAGGGGCATGATTTGATGTGAGTGAGGAAGAAGAGGTTGGAGGGCAGTGCCAGGGTCTGCAGCCTGGGGGCTGGGTGGGGTGGTCCAACAGCAGTGAGTTCCGGGGAGAGGAGCCGTCTTGGAACAAAGCTTTCAGAAATGATGGATTTGAATTAATAGAGAAAAAGTGAAATAAAATGAAGCTGAGGAGGACAATGTCAGAAATATGAAGTGAAGAGTTATCAGAAGATAGGCTGAAACCCTGAGCATGGATGAAGCACCCAAAAGATAGAATTGAAAGCAAACGAAGCAAAAAGCAGAAGTCTAGGTATTTACAAAATTTATATTTATTTTGCTTTGCTTTGTCCATCTCCATTCACTTATAAGGTGAAAATGAATTCTTATATTATGTACCTAGCTCACAAAAACGTAGCCATTTAATTACAGGTGTACAACACAACAAGAGTAGAAGAATAGAATGCAACGTGTTAATCATGGTGGTCTCAGGCGGACATAGTTTGGCTGTGGGAGGCTATATAATGTGAATGTCAAGGTCATAGACTTTGCTAATTTCTACCTAGGTGGCATTAAACAAATTGAGGCACAGCGTGTCCTCCCACATAGTGCTCGGTAAATCATGGATTGCTTGCTTTCACTGGATATATTGTATATTTCTATAAATTTCTTTTAAAATCAGGATTACATCCATCATTACTAAAAAAAATAATATTCTGGATCCATTGATTGATAAAATACTATCACCATACAGTAAAGTAATGCATATGCTTTCCATTATGAGGCATAACTAAATTGTGATTTGATACATATCATAGAACCAAATTTGTCTTTCCTATCAAGAAAAGTTTTTCCAGAGTGTTTTTTCAACTTTCTAAAATTAAGTGACCACTTAATCACATACAGCTTCACAGCCCCGCATTACAAATGTGTATAAAACCTTGGAAAACGGGCAAAGGTGTAGGCAGCTGCTTGCTCTAAACCATATTAAATCATCAGCCTATTGACCCAACCCTATGTTACTTTGACACAGAGTGTCTATCCATGAAGGAGCCAAGTTCCAAGTGGGTGGGCGCTGGGGGGAGAGGTTTTCCACCTGAGCATTTGACAGGAAAGTAAATGTGGAGCTGGAACTGGAGCGTACAGGAGAGGATGTGGCAGATTGTTACGGGGCAGTGCAGGGGAAGAGCCACGTCACAGGGAGCAGAGGAGCAGTCACGAAAAAGGTGATGCTGAAAGGTCAATGCTAGGGGAAAACACTGGATGTATAATAAAGAGCTTTCTGGGTTATTGGTAAAAATATGCAAAAGTAAGTCGTATGATCTACCTGCCCTAGACCATCCACCCACAGGTTATCTCATTTATCTATGTTGGTATCATCTGGTTGGAATGAATCACAATTAAAGCAGAAAGGGTCCTGTTAAGTTATAGGTAAGTAAAGCCTTCAGACTGTCAGAGAATATTTTGAAATACTGCGTCTCCAGCCACATGCATATATGTATATGTACAGGAGGAATTTATGAAAATATCCTTAATTGGAAAAATCACTAAGTCTCACGCTCAAAGTACCATGGAAAGCCCTAGGAACTGCTGATGTCTTTCCTTGATAACTTTATCACAAGCACAAGGGGAGAGGTGAGGTTATTCACTTTAGAAATAATGATTTTCAACCTTAATCCCAGCCAATGTAACTAGCGCACAATTCAATACTTGTGTGAATTAAAATATAAGCTTATAGACTTTGGAAATGGAAGTTCTTTCTGTGTTTCACAATATCAAAGACCGGCACGAGACAGATTCAGAGGGCAGCTTTCCCTCTCCTGTGTTGGTATATTGTTCTCATTCTTTCCAGAGGGATTTACCCTTTTCAATTCTCCTAACTTTATCTTCTTACTTTCTAATACTGCTGTTTTTTAAAAGAAAGGCAAAGCTCCTAGGAGCCTTCCTAGAAAAAATAATTGTGCAGACCTCCCCAATCTCCTTCTTCAGTAGGTGATGGTTAATTAGTTTGTGCATTTGCAGTTTGGTCTCCTGAGGAGAGAAATTAAATTTCTTCCTTTTGGCCTAGAAGAGCATAGATATTTGGGGAATGTTTTTGCCCTGTGTAGACTTTAGGGCAATGCTTTGAGCATCTACTGAGAGAAATGGAATGAGAACAGCCTACACTTCAGGAATGATAGGTCATTTGCTGAGCACACCAGGCGTACCGTATCGGGAAGCCCTCAGAGTGTGGGGCCTTATTTAACTGTGCCTGCTGACCCTGAATAGAGTCACATTGGATGCTGGATAGAGGCGCATTGGACTCTGGATAGAGGCATATTGGACTCTGGATAGAGTCACATTGGACGCTGGATAGAGGCACATTGGACTCTGGATAGAGTCATACTGGACGCTGGATAGAGGCACATTGGATAGAGGTGCATTGGACTCTGGATAGAGGTACATTGGACTCTGGATAGAGGCATACTGGACTCTGGATAGAGGCACACTGGACTCTGGATAGAGTCACATTGGATGCTGGATAGAAGCGCATTGGACGCTGGATAGAGGCAGATTCTTATGCACTTTCTCATTGGACTGAAAAAGAAAGGCAGTGTGCTATAGTTAAGAGAGCATTAGTTTCAAAGTCGTTTTCATCTACATTCCAAACACAGTTCTTCCAGTTATAAGTAACTACACACTCAAAAATACACTTACAGTTCAAGTCTCATGGTTCTCATCTGCATAACAGGGATGACAGCACTGCCCACTGAAAAATATTTAAATAAAAGGCATGTGTTTATTGCACTTAATATAGTATTTGCTACATAGGAAATTTTCAAGAAATGATAGAATTTTATTGTAATTTTTGAAATTCACCCCCAATTTCACTGCCTTTCAGTTTTTTCTCCAGTATAATGAAAGTAAACAGAATAGTGTGGCCAACTTTACTATGCTCAAATAATAAAAAAATGTATGAAGATGACCACATAAATGTCTCTAGCAGTTGAATAATTTTAAAAGCATCTTAGATGAAATTTTTTTTTTTTTTTTTTGAGACAGAGTCTCACCCTGTCACCATCGGCAGCGTGCTATAGTGTCACAGCTCACAGCAACCTCAAACTCACGAGATCAAGTGATCTTCTTGCCCCAGGTTCCTTCGTGGGACTACAGGCACCTGCCACAATGCCCAGCTGGTTTTTTCTATTTTTAGTAGAGATGGGGTCTCGCTCTTGCTCAGGCTGGTCTTGAACTCCTGAGCTCAAATGATCCATGCATCTGATCACTCGGCTTCCCGGAGTGCTAAGATTACAGTTGTGAGTCACCATGCCTGGCTAGATTGCATACTTATTATTGGGTTTATTTGGAGAAGGCTTTGATGTAGTTATATGTAAAATATTAACTACATAAATAACAAACAGAGCTGCGTGACTTAAATGACAAAAGCAGAAATACTTTGCAAGCTGTAAAAGATGTCAGATTGGGCCAGGAAAGCTCTTTAGAGTTTATCCAAGTCCCTTATGTTAAGGATGAGAAGGGTAAGACTTAGAGAACTTGTGACCTGTCCAAGGGGATACAATTAGCAGTAGATCAAAACTGTAGATTTGGTGGCTTCTGTTCAGACTGTTATCCACTGTGGTCCCTAACGTGTGTCCACTGTCAGGGTTTAATGGACACACATCAGCATACTTTCCAGCACTTTAATATTCCACCACTACAGCTGCCATTCAGGGCCAGAATGTGAAAAATAAGAAAGAAATGTTGCTGCTAACTGATGTTCAGATTCTGTGTTAGAGAGATGGGGGAACTTTGGAATTTCCATGTCTTGCCACGTCACCTGTTTCCCCTGAACTAGCTCCAGTTTGCAAACACATTACTACATGTGGCCTGGCACCAGGCCTTAGAATGAAGTATTGTTGAATGCTGAAGCCCTAGGGTTTTATAGTTATATTCAGGAGAAAATTTGAATTCAAACCTAGGCAGCTATTTTGTAGATAAAGATCTGTAGATATAGACATAGATTTCTGATACATGTAAAACATTTAAGAAAAACATGTAAAACCGAAGTTCCAATAATGCCATCTTTGAATAGAGAGAGCAACTCTGACTCCTCCCAAATAGCTAGCATCCCCAAGACATTTTCAACAACTGGAACCTCATTGGATTTCTTGATATTGTATGAGGGAATAAGTACAAGACAGGAGGATATGAGTTGAACCACAGGCAGACCAGTTCACCGACAGCTGCCTTCACCAACGAAAGACATGCAAAGTCACTTCACCAGACACTCAGCAGTCGGAGGGCAGCCTTGGTATTTAGCTAATCTCTGTGTATCTGGAATCTACTACAGACCTCACATGTGACTGTGGATCTAAAGACTTCTAATATGTATTATTCACATCTAGACTGACAAATGGAACTACATTAATTCTTTTACTGGAAAACTAAAGCCAGACTGACATAGATAGCCAGATCAATCAGAACGCTAAGCCACCTTTATCTGCAAACCTTCTATTCTGGTTTTGCATGTATAATATCTATATAATTATATGTAATTATATTTATACTTATAATATAGAATTAATGTATATTTACTATATATAACACCTACATGTGTTTATGCTCTAATCCAGTATGTATGCATTTACATGTACATACTATGTATTATAGAATATATTTATTTGTTACTATTCCTAGAAATTTTTCTGAATAAGCTGTTAAGTCATCCAAAACAGGGAGACAGAGGCAATAGTGTGGCAGAAAAGATTCAATGTGAATTGCCTCAGATATTAAAGGTTACGCAGAATTTAGCTTTTGTCACTGTAGAAGAATACTTATAAAATGGAATGAGAAAATCCTACCAAAAAGAAACCCCAAATGCAACATTTGGGAAATATTTCTATTATAGACTCAAGTGCGTGTATAATTAACTTAGTCTGCCCTGAAGATTAGAGTGAACTGCCTTTCTCGGTCACATTCTCTGGTGGTGTGTCCAGTATTAGCAGCTTGTGGAATGGGCCTTCTTTGATTAGATATAGGTGTTTATTGCATATATAATAGGCCTCTTTCCAACAATACCTGAAATGGCTTCAATTATTCCATTTTTATTGGCTCAAAATTGCAATTGCATAAGGCTCTTAGGAGATAAACTCTATTATAAAGGTGGATTAATTAAAATGTGCTAGAAAAGTATGTAAATTCTATTCTCTTTGTTTATCTTTTAGACTATTCAGTGCCGTGTCATAGAATCACAGACTGCCACACAGTTTTAAAAAACAAAATTATATAAATAGAGGTCCTGTGGTCCAAACCTTTTTCTCTATGAATGATTAGAACGGTGGCTTCCATGAGGGCTCACAATTCTCACTACAACACTAAGCTACCTCTGTCTGCATTTGCTTGCAGGATTGGCTATTAGCTGCAAAATATGCACTTCCCTCAGATTCGGAAATTGCTACAACTAATAATATTTTATGAGGAACAAGATTTGATTCTTTTTTAGTATGCTTTGTGTGACTTAGAGTCTATACGATAACTCGTCATTATAGAAAATAAAATAATCAAAGAAGTGGAAAATAATGGGATTCCACCTTATGAAGATAAATCCAAAAACAGATCACAGTTCTGCTTTTGGTTTCCAGTGATATTATCAAAATCTCCATCTGCCCATCACATTTACAAGCCATTATAAGCACTGTTATAGATTAGACTTCGCGTTGCATAGGTGGCAAAGGACAGGCAATTTCTCGTGATGCCTGTGTTGGAGAAAGCTGTGATTTTTGTGGGCGTTTTTCCCATATGTCATAAGAATTTCCCCAATTTAAACATTTTTGTCGTGTGTCACCAAACTGCGTGTCAGTTTGTGTTAGAACATTTCATTTCACATCTTATATATTACCAACTTTAAATAAACATAAACTAGAATCAGATTCTTTGTCACAATGTATACCAATTGCCAACATTGTCATTGCCTTAGAATTGAACAATTTTTATGTATTGCCAACTGGACATGCGTTTTCCCCATTACTGATAGGCTATTTCTGTGGGAATGTTAGTCTTAGTCAGGATATTTAACACTTGGTTGTTGATCATTCATTATAGATAGGAAAAAGACAGCAATAAGCAAAAATGGGGCATTTATCTGATTTTTTTCTGTCCTGGAGTAAAAATGTGTCTCCCATATGCCGCACACCTTAGTAGGCATTTGCTGATGTATTTACCAATTTACTTTTGTGTTACTTGATGCATTATTTCTGTTCAGAATGGATAGAGCCAATTCAGGATATTAAAAATCCCTTAAAATAGAACAAGTCTGCTGGTATGTTTAAGGGTAAAAAATCTTCAAAATCAAAATAGGACAAAAAAAATCAAAGTAGGACAAATTCAGGGAAAAAAAAATAAATAAATGAAGTAATAACCACAATGGCAACATCCCACAGTCAGTCAAGTTCCCTCTTTAACGACTGCTAGATTACCATGTTATTGCGAAAGGCCAATAGCTTGGGGGAAGTATGAAGGTTCCTTGCCTTTGGTAGCCTTTGTAAACGTCTGGTTATTCTGTTTGTAACAATTTCATTTAGTTGTTATTGATATACCACAGAATTCACTAACTGAACAGATAGAATTCAATAGCGTATAACCTATTCACTGGCTCATGCACCACCATATCACTTTCAGAAAGTCATTACCACCTCAGAGAGAAGCCTGAACCCTCTTGCTGACACTGCATACTTCTCCCTCCTGCTGTTGTTCCTCCCAGCATACACAACCACGAAGCTGTTTTCTGTCTATGGACTTGCCTTCACAAGAATCTTTTCTGACTGGTTCCTTTCACTAAGCACAATGTTTTTGTGTTTCATACAAGTTGTAGCATGGGTCAGTACTTCACGCCATTTCCTGCCTGAATACTCTTCCATAGTATGGACATTTGGGTTGCTCCCCCCATTTGGTTATGATAAATAATACGGCTGTGAATACTCATCTACAGATTTTTGCATGAATGCACATATTTTTGGGCTTTTAAAGTATAAATTTTGGAGTGGAATTGCTGAACTGTTTAACCACCTTCAAATGTTAAAATAAAATTTACATCTAACTAGATTCTTTACTGTCAAATTCTGTGGTTTTGATCTCTGTGGAAAACAAATACTTGTTTCTTTATAGTTGACTCTCAGGTCATAGAGAAGATGACATTTGCCTCTTTGCTTTAGTTCTAGATTTAAAAAATTCAATTATCTAAATATTTCAGATTTTTTAAATCTATTGCTCTTGTTACATTTGCTTTAGCCTGAAACTGCTTTAATATCCTCATTAGTTGTTTTTTTATTTCTGATAAAACAAACTATCATTGTTAAAATCATAGTGTCCATTTATTTACCATCTTACAGCCATGTGGGATAAATATTATCAGATTATCCCATTATTACAGGCGAGGGAACTGAGTTTCAAAGAAATTAAGTGACTTACCCAAGACCTCAGCTGATCATAGGACATTTGTAGAATATACTGAAGGAAATTAAAACCACTGTAGAAATATGGCTAAGACTCTATTTTCAAATAATTGTAGACTTAGAATTTGCAAGATTCTCTGCCACTTAAGTGAACGGTCTTGATATAAGGAAATGAACTTCTAATGTATCAATGTAGGACTACAATGGGCAGCAGATAGATCAGTGACCAAGAATAAAACATAATACTAATTACAGTCTTGTTGGGAAATACTTCTGTTAATTGTGTGTGTTTCAAAATCTTCATAATTTCTGGAGAAAATATTTTGCCCTCACGGAATACATGTCACATGTGGTTTGTTAATAGATTCATATAGCATTTACATTTTTACTAAAATTCTCAGCTCATAATAATTATTTATTAATCCCAGTTTTTTTGTTATCTTTGCATAATACTGAGTTTTTAAGAAATTAGTATATTTTTAGAGATGGTTACTTAGGTGGGGTGGTCCCAAATGACATTTGTCATAAAGTAGAGCAGATGAGATAGCAGCACCCCTTGTATTATGTATAAAATTTCCTTTTGTAAGAACTGTTCTCATTTGGCTGTGCACTACATCCGTGAGAGAGAGGTCACCATATTACTCTGTAATGGCACAAGCAAATAAAATAGCACTTTCATCAGATCACCTACTTGGAGAGCTTCCTGAACTTTCCTCTTGTCAGGAAACAAGGATTGTATATTGCATTGGTTTCCAGGCCATCTGTTATCAAGATTTTAATTTTCCTTTTTAAGATAATCAAATCTATTTAGAAGTTCTTCGTTTGTATTGGGCCAATGTGATTTCCACCTGGTCCCTCCACTTACAACTTGATGTATCTTGAAATTATTAATGAAGCCGCAGAAGGAAGCAATGGAAGGACCCCAGCACAGGGGTCAGAAGACAAAGCTAAGTTTGTGTTTCTCTTACCCACTTATGAATGGGGTCGTTTGCTTTTTTCTTGTTGATTAGGTTGAGTTCTTTGTAGATTCCATTTGCCAGTTCTTTGTCAGATTCATAGCTTTTAAATACCTTCTCCCGTTCTGAAGGCTGTCTGTTTGCTTTAGTTGTGGTACCCTTAGCTGTGCAGAAGCTTTTTGGCTAGATCTGGTCCCATTTATTTATTTTTGGTGTTGGTGCAATTGCCAAGGGAGTCTTCTTCATAAATTATTTTCCCAGGCCAATAGCATCAAGAGTTTTTCCCACAGTTTCTTCTAGAATTTTTATTGTTTCATGTCTTAAATTTAAGTCTTTCATCTAGCGAGAGTCAATTTTTGTCAGTTGTGAAGTGCAGGTCCAGTTTCAGTCTTCTACATGGGGCTAACCAGTACTCCCAGCACCATTTATGAAATAGGGATTCTTTTCCCAGTGTATGCTTTTGTTTGGTTTATCAAATATCAGATGTCTGGGTTCATCTGTAGGTTCTCTATTCTGTTCTATAGATCTATATCTGTATTTTTGTGCTAGTACCATGCTGTTTTGATTACTGCAGACTTGTAGTATAACCTGAAGTTTGATAGCTCCAGATTTGTTTTTATTTCTTAAAATTGCTTTTTCTTTTGGGGTTTTTTTCCATATGAAGTCAAGTAATAATTTTTCAATTTTGTTGAAGTATCATGTTGGTGCTTTGATGGGGATTGAATGTATAGATCGCTTTGGGTAGTATGAACATTTTAACAATGTTGATTATTCCTAGCCAAGGGAGGGTATGTTCTTTCATTTATTATTGTCTTCTGGTGTTTCTTTTCTCAGGGTTTTGTAGTTATCTCTGTAGATCTCCTTCATGTACTTCATTAGGCATATATCCAGGCACTTAAAGAAGACAGATGAATGGCCAACAAGCGCATGAAAAAAATGCTCATCGTCCCTTATCATCAGAGAAATGCAAATCAAAACACTCTGAGATACAACCTAACCCTAGGGAGACTAGCCCACATCACAATACCTCAAAACTGCAGGTGCTGGCATGTATGTGGAGAGAAGGGAACACTTTTATTCTGCTGGGGGTTTGCAAACTAATACAACCTCTATAGAAAGAAGTATGGAGAATCCTCAAAGAGCTAAAAGTAGACCTTTCATTTGATCCTGCAATCTCATTGCTAGTTTAAAAAAAAAAAAAATCATTTACCACAAGGAATTTTGCAATAGAATGTTTATTGCAACTTATTTCACAAGCACCAAGATGTTCAATCAATCTAAGTGCCCTTCAACCCGTGAGTAGATTAACAAACTATGGTATATGAAATATTATTCAACCATAAAAAAATGGATACTTTACATCTTTTGTATTTATCTGGATGGCATTGAAGCATACTCTTCTTATTAAAGAATTGCAAGAACCAAAAAGCAAGTATTCAATGTACTCAATACTAATATGAAACTAATAAACCACTACACCCCATCAGGAGAAAAACACAATTATATTCAAGGGGAGGGGAGGGGACAGGTGAGTGGTAAATTGGTAAACTCTAACCTAATATGCACAGTGTAAGGGTATAGGGCACACCCCCTGGGAAGGGATCAACTACAACTTGAACTTTAACTTAGAAATGCAAAACATGTAGCCCAAACATTTGTACCCTCATATTAATCCGAAATATAAAAAAAAAAAAAAAAAAAAAAAGATGACACAGATAAATGCTAGCTCTGTCTCATTATCTGTGCCTTGGATGCCTCCTAATAAGCGTAATGATATTAGAACAGTCAGCATGGTTTTTGAAAGCCTTAGTTTCCTCATATGTGAAAAAGGGAAATATTACTATCCTAGCTTCAATCATGGGGTTATGAAAACCGAATAAAGTAAAGGAGGTGGAAGTTCTTTGTAAGTTGAACATTACTATATAAATGTAAAGTTGAAAGAATCTCATCATGAAAGCCTCTTCTTTTGCAACCTGTGGTTTTTAAAAGCTGGTCATCTAAATATTTCTACTCAACATAATAACAAGCTGTTAGCACTGCTTTCTTGCCCTTTTTGTTCAACTTTATATTTAACATCCATTTGCCTCCAAATGTGATCCCTACCTCTTTGGCTTTCTGGCTCTCAAATTAAATATCCTTTCCCTTAAAGTTTGAATTGTCTTCAATGGGAGAGTTTGCTACTCTGAAATGCAAGAAACTGCATATAGATACAATCAGCCAAGAAACGCACAGCTAAGGAGGAAGCATGTAAAAGATTTCTTTAAACTGAAGTCTTCAAAAGAAAAAAATTTTTTTCAGATCACATAGACAGAAAACTATTACAATTTCAAATGATTTTAAAATTCTATGGTTTAATTGGGTTATATCAACTAAATAACACAATGAGAAATTTTCTATAGGAAAAGTACCAGAGAAAAAAATAATTAAAATAATTATAATGTCTAAGATGAAATTTCCAGAACTGAATATTTTTATACTAAAGGTCTTCAATTATTATAATTTATAGTAATCATTTTCTTCACGTTGCAAGCACACATTCTATTCTCAAATTGATTGTGGCCTTTCAGGATGAAGGAAAGGTGGGTCTCAAAGGCAAGGAACCTTTAATATGTTGATGCCAACTATGCCATGATAATTGCTCAACTGCCCCCATATTATTGTATTTGATTGCAAACCCCACCTGTAGGCAAGAATTTGCTACCCTGAAAGTAGGAACTTTCATAGGATTTAGGAATTTGTCTAAGTATCAGAATCAACGGGTATCATTGGTTAATGATTATGAAATTGTGTATTTTGATATTATCACTTCTGTGAGGAAATTTGCATAGAATCACATAACCATTTGGTTTTTCAGATTACTGCAGTTTTCGTTCATGTATGTTCGAGGTAAAGACTTTGTACATTTATACATCCGCACTTAAAATAAGACTGTATCTAGTGCCACACTGGGCATAACAACAATGATCAGGGTTGAGAAAGAAAGGCCAAGCCTGGAAATCCAAAAGGAGTGTCTATTACATGTCATACATTTAGGAAGATCGTCAAGGCCACGAGTGAGGGACAGAGAGAGTCAGTGGGCAGAATGAGAAGTTTGACAAAAAATTAAAGGGAAGTTCTTACAGGAAATTCTACGCAAGAAAATGGGGGCAGGAAAGTGTGTCTGGTTTTAGGCCCAGGGTGTCCAACAAGATAGATGTGAAAAGGAACAGAGGAGCAAACAGATAACCCTGGGAAGGTCAGAGGTAAGGGAGAATGAGCCTTTGAGAAAGCCACGCCCTGACGACAGGTGACAGTATCTGAGGGCAAACTTGGTCTCTGCACTGTTGTTTATAGTGAGATCTCGTGAAAGAATGCTCACTGCAGAGATTATAATGGGAAGTCAGCGCCAGCTCGTCTGGTGGGGTTGTGTTCAAGTCAGATTTTCCTGCCTTTCTGGCAAAGCACCGACTCTTATTTGGGGCCCCGCTCACATTTCTTTCATCTAAAGATCATGAAGATATTTTTTAGAGCCTATAAAGCTAAGTTGATTAAATTGTCTAATACTTTCAACAGTACAATTTCCCATACAAGCTTGCTTTGCTTCTTGTAGTTTTTCCAAATAAATAGGTATGTTGAGTTCTCCACATTCATGGAATTACGAAGAGAGATTAGGGTGAATGGTATTCAGTTCTGGCCCAATCATACATATTTAAGTAGAAGAAACTTATGGGGAATGTCCCTAGCTGAACTGGTAGTAACTGTTATTACAAACAAATTTATTTATTTAATCCAAGTGAATTGTACTGTAAAATATGCCTAGATATCTAATATCTAAGT
The DNA here is from genome assembly GCA_963574355.1 of Loris lydekkerianus. NCBI lineage: Eukaryota > Metazoa > Chordata > Mammalia > Primates > Lorisidae > Loris > Loris lydekkerianus. Next base: position 36,996 of record CAUYPK010103388.1, read on the forward strand.
CTATTAAAAAATTATACCCTTAAACTTATTCATTACAATTTTCCTTGATACTCTGTTCCAGATTCTGTTCTTTAAGGCTATAAAAACTATGTAGGGAAAAAAGGAGCATTCATTCAAAAGTACTTTTGTCTATGTAAAAAGCAGGTTGAATGGGTTTCTTTTCTGTTGCTTCTACCAATTATATGACCATGACTTATGAAAGAGAGAGATGTAAAGTTGGAGTTGTTTGAAGCTTTGAAACTCATTTGTAAGGAAAAATTAAAAGACTGATATGATTTAGTTTAGACCAGAAAAGAAAAGATTGGGGAAAACTTAAAAGTGTTCTCACTGCTAGGAAGAACTTCTGTGCTCTTTTTAAAGTAAGATAAAAGAGAATGTGTTGATGTAACAGTTACAGTTGTGGGGTAGGTAGACCTCTTTAAAGATAAATTTTACCAAGAATTATAAGGTAAATGCTCCATTAGACTTTGAAATAAGGGTGTAAAATGTTGTACCATAAGCTCCTTTGAAACAACGAAGATTCTCATATGGTTTATAGCATTTAGAGGGACATGATCTGCATAAAGGCCTGGAGATAGAAAAGTTGACCTATAAAATGTTGTGTTGGCTCAGCTCCCGCAGCTCATTGGTTAGGGCACTGGCCACATACACCGGGGCTGCCGGGTTCGAACCCAGCCCAGGCCTGCTAAACAACAATGTAACTACAAAAATAGCCAGGCATTGTGATGGACACCTATAATCCCAGCTACTTGGGAGGCTGAGGCAAGAGAATCGCGTAAGCCCAAGAGTTTGAGGTTGCTGTGAGCTGTGATGCCACAGTACTCTACCAAGGGTGACATAGTGAGACTCTGTTTCAAAAAACAAAAAGGTAAAAAGTTCTGTGGTCACAACTTTATGAAATGCTTAGGTATATATCCTTGGGTTAATGATTGGAATATGAAGCCCAACTAAGTTAATTAGCTTAATCAAAGTAATTGACTGAAAATGATAATGAAACAGTAGAGCAGGGGTGGCAAACAAGTTCGACTACGCGCTCGGAGATCGCTCCACAGAGGTCCCTCCTCAGAAGCAGCATAACAAAATCCAAACTCGGCAAAGAGCCACAGTATACCAAATAATGATAAGAGGCAAAGAGCCGAAATTCATTTTGGCCGGGAGCCGCATGCGGCTCTAGCCACGTGTTCACCACCCCTGCAGTAGAGGATGATATTTTCCTTCCTTCTTCAGTAGGTAAATTTTGTCTGAAAAGCTAGAAGGAAAGGGAAGGGAAAGAAGAAATAATGGAATAAATTCAAGATGATCTGAGCACATTACAGTGAGGCCTACCACTCAGAAATTTAACTTTTCTCTTTTGTTACTCTTTGTTCAGCATGGATATTCAGAAAGCTTCAGGGTTTGGAGTTCTCTCCTGGGTCTTCTCTTATGCAGAAAGGACAAAAGAGACATGTAGACTTGTGAGCCAGGTTTTCCTGGGTCCTAACTTCTGCCCACCTTCCTTCAGTCAGAACTCAGCCTCATGACCCTACCGTGCTTGCTTACTACCTTACTGATAGTTCACATAACTTAGCTGTGTGCCCAGAAACACCGTGTGTGTGTGTGTGTGTGTGTGTGTGAATGTGCACGCGCGTGCAGGCTGGGGAGAGAGTCAGAAAGGTGAGAACATTCAAATAGGCCATCATTCAAGGCACCCGTTAAGCATGAGCTGTGGCATTATCAAGGTAATACTAGAATGCGTTAGTGCTTCAAGCACAAGATGTTTTAGGAATCCTTTAAAAATATATTTTGAGAACAAATGTTGAATTTTTTTAGTGTGGACTCCTTCTGCTATAATTTCACTTGAAAATCAAGCTTGCTGTGAATTCCACTAGAAATTCTTAGGGCCGAGCAATGAAAGAGTATAATTTTTAGCAAGTGCCAACAATTTCCATGTGAATGGGGCCTTTATTAAACATATTTTAATACTCCTGTGGATTAATAATGAGTTAGCAGAAAAAGGCATGTTGAGCTTAGTGCAATTATCTTTCCATCCCAATTATACTGTGACATTAAATCTTGTGACATTTAATAAGAAAGGCCATTTCACCCATGACTACCTCGAGTGCAGACGATTTACGCAACAGTGTTCCCATAGACAAAACTACGAAAAGAAGGCATTCTAACATGCTGATATGTCTAACTGCCCATGTAAATTAAATAAGGGGTAGCAAAATATATAAATTGTTAATATTATGATTACCTGGTCCCTGAGACAAAAGAAAGCGGAATTAACAACCCCAGCTTTTAATCCATTACAAATTTAAACAAACAAGTGGATAAGTAAGAAGACAGAGTTGCTTAGTAAATAAGAAAATAGGAAGCTATTTTTTTCCCATGAGAGGCATTTAAAGCTTTTGTCATAATGTATATCCATCTGACATAATTAACCTTTAATTAGCTTAATATGACATCCGAGTTCTGAAAATGCCTTAATTATCTTTGAGAGCTGGAACTCTTGTATTTAAGATTGAATATTTAATCTTTTATACTAAGGTGTCTTGATATCTTAAATGCACTAACCTTTATGGGTACATTTGTATGTACATATGTTTGTACTGAATCTGCCAATGGTTGTATAACATCTCCCTTCCAAAGAGTTGTTATGTCTAATACTGACTCTGAATTTACTAGGATTTTGCTGTTGTTTTGCATCAAGTAATAAATGAAAGGAAAGCATAGGAGGTGCTGAAGAAATACTGGCTAAGGGACATATTTACTTTTATTTCTGATTCTTACACTGATGACATGGTAGGAAAAACAAGTAAGACAAAAAACAAATCAACAAATCATACATTCAGAAGGCTACATTCAATCTCAAATTGCCAAGAGGAATTTTTATTTATGTAAATAAATTTCCCAGTTGTTTTTTGGTTTTAAGTATAGAAACATAAAGTATTCAAGGGAAATTGCTAGATTTCTAATTAAAAGCCATATATTTTTGGTAAGCTGAGAAGTTAGTGTTATATTACTGAGACCTATAGAAGCTAGTGTTATAATACTGAGACTGTGACTTGACACCATCTGAAAGGTAAAAGTACCTCAGTGACTCAGTGCTGGGGCTGGCTTCTGAGAATCCTAGAGTTTTTCATCATTAGAGAAACAAATATTATTCTTATTTATACATCTGTGGCTCATTCATTCTAAAGTTTCTAAACAACTAGGCCAGTGACTTACTATCTTTATAACTTAATGGCTACTATCTGGTTTGTTATCATTGATGTAGCCAGAGCACACCAATTTTCATAATCATATAAATATGTTTGGATATTTAAGCTGTTGATACACAGAGAACAATAATTATCTATTTTATTCTGAGTTTTCATCACTTAAATTTAAAGAGTATCCATAATGAAGTAACACCCTAGCTCCTACGAGGGACAGTCTTGGCCTGTGTCACCACATTTACTATTCCACCCTGTGATACGCAGAGAAAATTGTGTCATGTTGGGTCCTTTGATCTACAAATGATAAGAAAGCCAACTCAAGATGATTTAAGCAGTAACACAAGAGAGCTAAGGTCCAGAGCGTCTAGTGGCTCAAGATGTCTTCAAGTTTCAGGTTTTTCTCTCTCTCTTTCTGCTCTCCCACCCAGAGTGTTACCATTATCCTGAGGCCGGCTCCCCTGTGACTTAGGACAATTTCCAGTAACTGGTACATGCTCCCTGGCTTAAATCAAGCTTCAGCTGTTCTCTCCTAAGACATAGAACTTTTTCAAAGGTCATCAGTGAATATCTCCTGTACCTTATTGTTCATTTTTGTGTCATGGATACTGTTCTTGAACTCAGCACTGGCATACCCAAGGCCAATTGCAATATGGTTAATTCCCTATCTGAACTTTTGCTTCCCTAGGGGAAGGAATTGGAATAGATGTTGCTTTACCAACCACAGTGTTCACAGCAATGGAGTAAGTGTAAGGAAACTGAGCAGGAAGAGTAGAGAAATAAATGTGGAGTGGAGGCATCGGTAGCACTAACAGGACCACGCTTTGCCAGATAGAAATAGAAAAAATACAAACTATGAAAACAAGCCAAGTTAAAAGAAGACGACTAATGACAAATCAAAGACAGATAAGAACTATTTCATTAGGAAAGAGTAAAAGGCTAAACTATGGAAAAGTTGTATATTAATAGAAATATTTTATCTTTCTGTGAGAAAGATGAGAGAGGAAAAGGGAAAAATGGGGAGACAGAGCTCCCATCTTTCTTTTCTGCCAGATAATGTTAACTTGTGATTTTACTTAGTGTTAACTCGTGATTTGGGATAAGGGTTAGACATTAGAAAGATTAGACTATTGCTCTAATTCTATGTGCATTTGTACAGAAAGATTCAACCTCCTAAGTGTTGACGTGTTGGGTAGTTTGTTGAAGGCAGGTAGAGTGCAGATAATAAGAAATTCAACTGAAGTCAATGAATTCATCTTTCTAAAATAAGCTATAATGAGCCTTCTCCTGTTCACATTGTGAAAAGAAGTTCTTTTTTGAAAACCTATCGTCGTATCTCTTTCTGGATTTCTGTTTCTAGGGAGAGATTGACCGTTTCCTAATCAAAATTGTGTGCAATTACCAATTTCAAAATGTACATTATTGTTATCCAAACATGTCAGTATAGGAGAGTGGCAAATTCCCTTGCTCAAAGAAGGAACTGTGACTAAAGCCGGCCATAATTAAGTATCTGTAACTATAAGATAGATTGTAATGGCATTTGAAGCAGAAAATAAGAACGGCACCTGGTGGTGGGAATCATTCCAAAATGTCTGCCTTTTTAACAAGTTGAATCCTAGACCCACCCAACCTCAAAATCTAGAGTAAAGAACAAATAGATATCTGTGTTTGGAACAAGTATATGTGTCTAGTGACAGGACCAAAGAATAAATCACACAGAATCTAGTGACCAAAATCTATGTCACAAGCCGAGTGAACTATTAAGTATCATGCATCATAGAACCAACTTTAAGGTAAAAGCTGTTTTCAGGATAATTCAGAAAATTCTCTTCTTGTTTTATTTGGACAAAAAAGAAAAGCCCACTATTGAGACCCCAATTATCTGATTAATTTTTATATTGAATTTGCTATATAAATGCTTTACTGTCTGCTGCCCATGTAGTGTAATTCTATACATATGTATAGTTTCCAAAAATATGTTCATTTTTAAGTAACTATGCTTTTTATAACAGTGTAACATTTTATATCTATTAGAGCATAGCCGGCTGCCCTTTCTAGAGGTTACCTGGAGCTCTCGTCATTTTCTCAAAATTCTCCTTCTGGCCAAATCTAGGCTGCATGTTGGAGTTTAACTGATGAAAGTGTTGAAAAGGCACAAAAAGTGATTTTTGTGTTAAGAGCCTGGCAAGATAGCTGGTTACTGTAGGAATGTACGTAGGCAGATTATTTATGGTGTAAATAGATAGTGCCAGGGAGCTGTAGCTAAGAAATGACATACCCTTCAGTGCCCAGTAGAAGAGGGCTATCTGTGAGAATGTCTGTGTACTAAGCCACATTCTAGTGTGGAACGTGCCAAGGGTCACACAGGTACCTCTCAGCCAAAGTAGCTAAAGCTTTACGGAACTGAGTTAATGACAATATCCAGACCTGCGATTCACCATAAGATAATTTTTTTTTTAATTTAATAAAGTCTAATCTGTTAATGTTTGAAACCCATGACTTCTAAAATAAGCATATATTAACCACCCCCGACTTCTCTCCTATTCCATCCCTGCAACAGTAAAACTGGGCTGGTGCTCCCAGAACACCTTACCTTCACCTTAAGGATGGTTTTGCCTTATGAATTTTTTTTTTCCTTGTTGAGTTTAAGCAGAAACATTTCAGACATGGAGAGTCAAAAATCATTTACAGTCTGGGAAATAAAATCCATCATATTTCTTCCCTGATGGAAAAGAGTATCTCACAGATTGTTTAATTTGAAAAAGAGAACAAGGGGTCTGTTGACGAATTGCTTCAGTTCCTAACATTACGGGGAGACAGCTGATAAAAATGTCTTCATATATAATCATTAACAGTAGGACGTTTTCAGGGGGTGGGTGATAGCCTGTGGATAAACAAAGGAATTAACTTACTTCCTTCTCAACCAGTGTGCAGATCCATCTTTCATTGTTAAAGGGCAGTTAAGAAAATTACCAATTTCTTTGAATGATCTAGTTTGTAGCTTTTATCACTAGATAGTTAATTTATGAACACTAGACCTAAAAAATTCAATATTATCTCCCCCGGGGCAATATGTTTGCAGTAAATGAGACATTAACCTTTTAAAATCTTTTGCCTGAAACCAGGAGTCTAATGATTTTATCAGATATTATTAGGGCCTTTTCATTATTTTTTTTCTGCAGTGGTGAAGTGTACTTCCTGCTATAACTTGATCCCTGTGCTTTTGCCTTATGTATCAGCATAGAATTCCACAATGCAAGCTAACCAGATCTCTGATAATCCTCCATGCTGTAATTCCCATTAAAACACTGAATACACTGGGCTACCCTAAATACACTGGGCTCAGTACTTGTTTTGCATAGAGTAGATGATCCAAGTTTGTGTCTTGAAGTCTAATATTCAAAATTCCAACATTCTTCCATTTCCTTTTTAAAAATATTAAATATGTTTGCTATTTTCAGCTCTTCTGTAATACTTAATTATGAGTTTTACAATGGGAGTTTTTAATTTCCATTGTAGAATAGTAAGTTAATACTGATTGCATCAAACTTTTACAGTGGATCATGGGAGAAATGAGGAAGATTTTCTAGCTAGAGCAGATATAAACCTTCATTTTGTGCTTTCCACAAGCTTCTATTTTGTCATCTTATAGAGGAAGCAAGATTTAAATAATGTTTCATCCTGCTTCCGTCCTGTCAAAATTGATTGATATCGCTCAATTGTGTTGTTGGAAACCCACATTGTATATAGAAAATAAATGTTGCACTTTAATCAATGTATCCCATTCTATCCTTAGTTTCTTTTCTTTTCTTTTTTTTTTTTTTTCCAGTTAATTTAGAGGTTTATTTTTTCATTCTCCATAGAATATTGGTTTTGTAACACTGGATGCAGTCTAATAAATACCATTAAAACACAACTTCCAATTTATGAAAGATAAGCAAAAATACATCAGCAGGGATATAACTAGTGCATTTATAAAATACATCAGAATAATGAAACCAAATGATCATACAACAATCTTCATAATTTGATATAACTGTGATAGCCAGGGAAGCCATTAAGTGCCAGAATCTTTGTTAAGTGATTCATACATATAAGCAATGACAGTGGTCAATCAAAACACTTTAGAAATGTTAATTCTTTATCAGTTAAACCTAACAATGCTAGGAAGAACACTGAAATGGGAAGCCATACACGTAGATACTTGTCCTTGTCCATGGACAGAAGATCTTGGGCAATCAGGCTATGCATCCTTCACTTTTAAAATGAAAGAGTTAGCTGGATGGTTCCCTAATGACTAAGTTTAACTTTCCATCATTCTAGATCTCTGATGCTCGTTCATTTTCATGTTGTAAAATGAAATCTTTAATGAAACTAACTTGGCATTTGGGTGGATTCTAGCCCTACCCATACAAGTCTATTCAAACAGCTCTCTCTTTCCTGAGTCCTGAGACAGCCCACTCCTCAAATTATCAAAAATGATAATAGGCTTCAGGAGGGAAAGAGTTAGTTCTCTACCAGACACAGACTCAGCATAGGTAGTTTTAAAGATCTCAAAGTCATGTGTACCAGAAGAAAAGTAATAATGAAAGAACCACAAGGAAAATCCACAACATCACCTTTGGTAATATGGTAAAATAACACGTTTTAAACCATTTGCTGATTCACTAACAGAAAGTAAGTGCATATCTTAACTATAATACATGACATAATTAATTTTAAATGTTCTTCATGAACATGTACAAAATATATACACAAAACTAGAACTTTATCAATACTAAATATAAATTTAAGGTTCGCGTGTATATAAATGTAAGGTTCTGATGCTACTAATTGGAACACGAGGTTTACTGTACTTTTGTGTGTTTATAAATCCACAGGAAGAAGTTGGGATTTTTTTCTACTAGTGTCGGCTTCTACTTCATTACCCGTCAAGCCCACCTCTTTCACATAATCACAGAAATCACAGATGTCTAAAGCCCCTTTAGGGGAGTTCATCCATCTCCTACTTTTCTTACCAGATCACTGTCTTTTTATTCGGAAAGACCAAATGAGTGGCTTTTCACCATCTCCCTATTTAAAAGTCAAATCGTCTTTCCCTCTACCTCCGTTTTTAATGGAAGTTAGCATTCAGGAGAAACTACTGGAAGTTAAAACAACATTCACTACTATGTGAAAAGGTCCCTATTTCTATCATATACCTCTGGATTAGAAAATATGGAATTATTGGCAGGAATCAAGAGACTCTTAAGAGAATAAAACATATAATACAGATATATGACAAAATAGAGGATTGGGCGTTTGGTATTTTCCCTAAAAGAGAAGTAATGGGAATAGATAAAGAGAAAGGAAGGAGAATGAAAAGCCTTATATATTCCTAAGAGAGAAGAAAAAGGAAGCTGGGGCTAGCACGCCATACAAAGTCATGATAATGTACCCGTGCCTCCGTGTTGCAATTCAGTCTCTAAAGATTTATTCTAAGAAAATACAGTAATTAAAAAAATTAATGTTAACAAAATGTTCATCAGGGCAGCACCTGTGGCTCAAGGAGTAGGGCACCGGCCCCATATACCAGAGGTGGCTGGTTCCAACCCGGCCCTGGCCAAAAACTGCAACAACAGCAACAAAAAGAACAAAGATGTTCATCACAGGACTTTTTATAATACAGGAAATTTATACACTACAAAAATGCCCAATAATAGATAAACAGTCAAATAAAAAATGGTACGTTCACTTTGTGTAATGTTATAAGGCCACACCAGGCCAAGAAATGTGTAATTGAACATTTTATGACATCCAAAGTTATTCATGGTATGTATTGTTAAATAAAGGAATAGGATATAAAGTATAGTTCTGTGTTTTAACTAATTTACTTGTATATTGAAAAGAAAATGTGAAAAACAAAGACCAAATATTTACTGATAATTACTCCTGTTTATAAGCATGAGTCTTTGTTTTTCTTTTATGTTTTCCAATTTTTAGATTAATGGATACATGTTACTTCTTTAAGAGGAAAAATGTTTAAAACATATTCTTTTTTAATTAATTATTTATTTATTTATTTTTTAGAGACAGAATTTTACTTTGTCACCCTCAGTAGAGTGCCATGGCATCACAGGTCACAGCAACCTTCAGCTCTTGGACTTAGGCGATTCTCTTGCCTCAGCCTCCTGAGTAGCTGGGACCACAGGCGCCTGACACAATGCCCAGCTATTTTTTGTTGCAGTTTGGCAGGGACCAGGCTTGAACTCTCCAACCCCAGTATATGGGGCCGACACCCTAGTTCTTGAGCCACAAGCTCCACCCAAAACATATTCTTAAGTACTTTTCCTCTAAGGATGTTGGAAGGGAAGCCCATATTTAACAGAACTGGTAATTGGCAATGAAGTGATTTCTTTTAGTGCTTTACCTGTGGTAGTCATAGTAGAAGTAGGTTAGGATACTGAAAAATCTTTCTATATGCATTTGATCTCTCTATATTTTGTTTTCTGAAATATTTACTGTACATAAAATACCTTCCAAAAATATATGGCTTGTTCCAAGAATGTTAAGATAATTAAATATCAATAACATTTTAAATCAATTAATTAAAAATAAAATTCATTTTTCAATAAATTTCTCAGTAAACTAGGACTGAAGGCTTTTTATGTTGATATTATAATCTATCAGAAACCAAGAAACAAGGAAGTATAAATGCCATGTTCATTAAAGGCTAGGTTAAGACCAAGTTTCCTTTAACACCATATTCATTCAATAATTTTTCTGGAAGTTTTAGCAAATGAAATAAAACCACAAAAATAAATAAATGTATGAATGTTAGAAAAAAGAGCAAAATTTTTGAAATTACTATGATTTCTACATGATATAAATGCCTGCGGAAGGAAACTGATATAAATCAGCAATTAAATGCTCCATTAAAATATTCAGTAAGTACTTGATTACACAAAATAATACTCTCTTATATATATGTTGTTCATAATCAGTAGCACACAGAACAAAAAATAAAAGCCCTAACATTTAAAATAACTATTAGACATATGTAAAGCCTTGGAAGATACTTAAAAGAGGCAAAGCCTCTGTGAAAAAACTGACAAAATCTTTAGGGTATGTGTTAAAAAACAACTGGATGGGCCGGGCGTGGTGGTGCACGCCTGTAGTCCCAGCGCTGTGGGAGGCCGAAGCGGGTGGATTGCCTGAGCTCAGAGGTTCAAGACCAGTATGACCAACATTGAGCCAGAGTAAGACCCTGTCTCTACTTAACATCAAAAACAGCACAGCATCTCCAAAGGAAGAAGAAAATGAACACCAAAAAAGAGTACTTCGAACAAGGAAGAATGTACAAGCTAGTTGAAATTAAAAATTTTTTAAAAAATTAAAAAAAAAACAAAAACAAAAACTGGATGGTAAATCTAAATGGTTAAGAGTTATCGGTTCTCCCTGAATTCATTCACAAATGTAATTAACTCTACATGGACCTCTTAGTGCATTTGTGGGGAAGTATAGATTTCCTAAAAAATTAGTCAGAATTATCCAGCAAGATCACTACTCAAGAATAGTTATAAACAGCCATTTTGAAAATAGGGTGAAAGCAAGTAGGCTTTTTTAAAACATACCCTGGAGTTCTAATACTTAAAACAGTGTGGGACTAATAGCTAATTAGCTCGATTTAGCCATTTTTCAGTGTATACATATATCAAAAAATTCTATTGTAAACCATAAACACATATCATTTTATTTGTCAGTTAAAATATTAATGAAAAGTAAAAGTCAAAAAGCACAAATAATAGCTATTTAGTTCAGTGGTGCATAATTCAATGTCCAGAAGCTGAGTAAATTTTAAATGCAAATTAGCAATGTGATGAACATATTTCAATTGCATTATAAGAATAATAATAAAATATTTAATAAATAAAATGAAGGTATTTGGCTAACAATATGCATATATATATTAGATGTATAGATGGGTAAGACAATTGTACCCATAGTTTACTCCTAAATACAAGCAGTTCTAGATTGTACCCATAGTTTACTCCTAAATACAAGCAGTTCTAGATTGATTTGAATATAAAAAAATAAGAGCAAATAATTGCTAGAAGAAAACATAGGAGTTTAAAAACAAATATTGTACTGAGAATGGATAGTACCAAAGTAAGAAAGGAGAGATAAAAAGACTGGATTAACCACATAAACATGTAAAACTTTGTAGGTCACGTGACACTTTTCAAAAAGATGAAAAACAAAGGATGAATGGATAAAGTGCATTAGATATGCATAATAGAATATTATTTAGCCTTAAAAAAAAAAAGAAGAAGGAAATCTTGTCATTTACAGCAGTGTGGTTGAGCCAGGGTACTTTCTGTTAAGTGACAGCCAGGTATAGGAAGACAGATGATCTCACTTGTATGTGGAATCTGGAAAGCTCAAACTCATGGAAGGGAGAGTAGAATGGTGGTCACAAGGGGTTGCAGTCAGAGGTGGCAGTGGGAACAACAGTGGACTGTATACTTGAAAATTACAAAGAGAATAGATTTTAAATTTTCCCACCACAAAAAAATGTATATGAAGCAGTAAATATGTTAATTAGCTTTATTTAACCATTCTGAAGTGCGTATATGTATGTAAACTTCGTTCTGTAGACCACAAAAAAGCAATTTTTGTCAGTTAAAAAATAAATAAAAATTTAAAAGTTGAAAAGCAAATAAATATGAAGATTTAGGATGGAATGCTAATATCTTTAATAAAAGTAACAAAAATAATAACCAGGTCTTTTGTATCATTTATCATGTGCACTAGTCTACGTGCTTTAATGTGTTAACTAACATCATCCTCCTAAAAGCCCGATATGGTAGATAGTTTACTATCCTCATTTTATAAGCAAGGAAACTGAGGTATAGAAAGGTTTAGGCAACTAGTAGGTGGTGGAGCCAGAATTTGGACCCAGGTAAACTGGATCTTGAGATTGTACTCTGCCTGTTATGACAGGTGCCATCAATGCTGAAGAGGTATTAACAAAATAGTAAGGTAAAGATAAAAAGATAATAAATTCAATAGAATAACAGACCAAAACAAACTAAAAAAAAAAAATCACTATACTAAAAAAAAAAGAGACAAAGAAAGAAATGCTATAGTCAAAAAACCCTCAGAAAATGTTCAACAATAATAGTTATCAAAGATGGAAAGGCAAAAGGAGATTGTCTAATTTTTCAGGCCAGTGGTGATTAAAATATTGATTAAATCTCCTGAGGAGTTAGGTGTAGGAAACACACATTTTTATTTTATGTTAATAGATTAGTATAACATTTCCAGAGGCAATTTTGTAAACTATGTCAATTTGTTTTTTTTTAATCACATACTTTGACCCAGTAATTGTTCCCATGAGGTGCAGGTGTTTGTGTGTATGTTTTTGTTTGTATGTGTGTACATGTGTGTAAAGAAGAACATGTATCAAAATATTAGTTGGGATTCTTCTTGATGGGAATCTTTATTTTGCCCTGTAAGCTTTCTTATATTTCTTGGGTTATTTAAAATTAGGATGCAATTTCCATATGATAAAAAATATATAGCTGGGGGGGTGCCTGTGGCTCAGTGAGTAGGGTGCCAACCCCATATACCGAGGGTGGCAAGTTCAAACCCAGCGAGTTCAAACTACAACAACAAAAAAATAAAAAATAAAATAAAATAAACTTAATTTAAAAAAATACAGCTACATTTCTTGTTTTTGCTTAGTAACTCATGTACTTGCAAAATAACCAAAGTCATAAATAGCTGACTGGATAAAAGAGAAAATCCCAAAGAACAAATTCAAAGGACTGTATACTAAACTTGTGACATGTAGCTAAACAGTACTGTAAACAGTAAATATATAGTAATAAAACTCCATTTTTTAAGGCAGGAAAGTTTTTTTTTTTAATTTCAAAATAGTATAGGGGCACAGATATTTCTGGTTACATGGAACACTTGAGTTATGACTGTAAGTGTAACTGTTACCCAGATAGTGTTCACTATCCCTGTTGCGTGGTTTTACACCCATTCCTTCCTTAACCCTCCCCCACTTTGATTTACCTTCAGTTTTACTTCTCTGTAAGCACATGTGTGCTCTTTAGTTAGTCCAATTTAATGGTGAGTGCATGTACTGTTTGTTTCTCCATTCTTTAAATACTACACTTAGGATATATTTTTCTTGATAGTAAATTGAATTAATTCAAATGTCCTCTATCTGAAAAGATCATCTTTTTTATTTATAAAGATCATCTTTATTATTTTTTAATAACAATAACAATATTTAATATAAGAATTAGAAACAAAAACCTTGTAAAGAATGAACAAGCATAAATACATTCAGAAAAGAAATCAGAGAATTGCTGCATCAAAATATTAAGCAATAATAACAATAATAATAATGATGCAAAGAAAGTAACATTCACATTGTCAAATAAGAGTATGTCTATTATAGAATGCTTTGACTCTGAGATTCAGTATGGAGTCATCAGTTAACTTCTTATTATTTTTTTAAGTCTCAAAAAATAGACAACTAATATTTATAAATAAAAGTAAAAGATAATTTCAAAAAACATATCATGCCAAATCTGTAGATGATAGAAAAAGATGGAATACTTCAAAATCATTCTACTTGATCTGGGTACACCTGATATTAAAATTGGAGAGAATATATTATTATAAAGAGGAAATTACAAACATGTTTCACTTATAAATGAGGATGCAATATCCCAAACAACATATCAAACAACATATTAACATGTTGAAGTAAAAATTAATGTTTAAGTAATGTACTTTGGTCAAAATTAAATCCAATTTATGTGAGAATTAGTCACTATTTTCTTTTCTTATCTTTTTTTTTCTTTCTTCTTCTTCTTTTCCTTTCCCTCACCCACTCCCTCCTTCTCTGTCTGGTCTCCCCTTCCCCCATCCCCCACTGTGTCATTAATTGTCTTCATATCAAAATTGCATACATAGGATTCATACTTCTCCATTCCTGTGATGCTTCACTAAGAATAATGTGTTCCATCTCCATGTATACCATGGAATATTATTCAGCCATTTAAAAATAAATAAATAAATAAATAAATAAATAAATAAATAAATAAATAAATA
>CAUYPK010103391.1:0-55209 GCA_963574355.1 Loris lydekkerianus
TGCCATTAAATATTGTGGGTGAAATAGTTCAGTGGAATACAGTTCAGTTCAGCCGCCTACCTCTTCAGCTCAGCCGCGACTTGTGGACTGAGCTGAAGCACCGCCCCCTCAAGCAGACGGCAGAAGACGACTGGAGACTACTTGCATTTGATTAGGTGCGCAGGCACCAAATCAAACAACCTGTATGACCCGCGTATAAGCTGAGTTCGGGTTTTTCGGCACAAATTTTGTGCTGCAAAAACTCGGCTTATACTCGAGTATATACGGTACTTTTAATACAAAGGAAAACGTGAGGGCCTACAATATGACAGGTGGAAAGAAAAGTGAGGAATCTAAAAGTATACAACATTTAGTACAGCATACATGAGTATTCTACCTTCTGATTTCTAGAGGGAAAAATACGAATTCTTTAAAAACTGACCTACGAGGATAGTAAAAGTAAATTGAGTAAATCACAAGGCAAATCTAGAAATTGGGCACTCTTTGCCTTGATTGTATCAAGTCCAACATGAACCTTTGCCTCCCAGTTTCCTTTCAATAGATATGTTCTTTGATAAAGTTTTTGTACAAATATGTTCCTTTCATATGTTATCAAAACCAGTAATTGTATAATAGTTTCATAATTATTTTGTTGAATAAATGCCATTATTTGCATAGTCTGTTCACAGATTCCCAAGGAGGTAAATTAGTATTAATTTAGTCATACCTTTAGGTGTAATGAAATAGATTAAGAGAAATCTCAGAAAAAATATGTATAGTTTTACTAATCATACTAAAATTAATGCATTTATTTTTACTAAATGTTATTTTTAATGTATAAAATGATGTAATTCACTTTGTTTAGCCTACAAGTCCTGGTCAACCTGTCACTCCACTTCTCAGACGCTGCACCTCAGCCTTGGAGATTATAGTGAGAACTGTTCCAGGACTGCTACAAGCTGTCTTCCTAATAGCAAAAGTGAAATACTTGTCAGGTACAGTACACCTTAAAGCTTAAAATAAACTCTTTATTCTGATGTTGACAAAAATAGGTGTAAATAAAGTGAGTGTTCCACATATATGGAAAAAACCATGTAAAATGCACAGTTGACATTTGCAGGAGCCATTTGATCCAAGTTACATAACTCACCATTTAATCCCCTAAAAATTGCTATAAGCTTTTGTGGTTCACATGAATTGCTGAGACAATACAGTGTACCACTTAAAAAAAAAAAAAGTCTGTCAGATGGTATTGGGGACCAGCAATAAGAATTTATAGTCTTTAATGCATAGTTATTGACTTCCTGGCATAATAACAAAATGGAACATTTGCCCGATTTGAGGCCCTTGTGAAATGTATGATTAATGGCTATTTAGTGTTTGTGAATGATTTTATGTATTCCTTTAAAAAATCCCAGTTATAACCTTAGCTTTTTAGGATACAGACAAATATATGATTTAACACATCAAAATAGACCATTATATCATGTTGGTATATATTTTTACCAGCTGAATGTTATATGAAATAAATAAAGTTCATAAAGTTATCATAGCAGAAACTGATTTAAAGGTATTTCCATTTAAAAACACCTTTATAAAAAAAAAAATACTGAGGTGATATCCAAAGCTTGTTTTACCTCTCAAATATGCTAATTGTAAGAAGCAATCTACAATACTTTTGGATTGAATTCTATTGAGCCTTGTGATATTTCTACTTTCCTCTCAATTGAAACGGTATTACCTACTATGATTAGACTAGGACTTTGATTTCTGTAATTATCACATAATTATTAGCTGTTCTAAAAATTGATATAAATCAGCTGTTCTAAAAATTGATATAAATCAGTCACAATCTAGTAATACTTAATTGCCAGAGTCTCTAGGGCCAGCTTATGGGATAGCTACATGCAGAGCAGTGCAGTTTACATCATGAGAAACTTCTAGGACCAACAGTCTGTTGTTTTTTTCTCTAAAGAATCTTCCTATCCCATCTGCCAGCCCAAGATTGATTTCACCATTCCTATTACTTTAATATTCATAATTCTCTTCCATTATAAGACTTTGAGATATAGAGTAGATATTTTTGAAGCAATTGATATTTCAGTCAGTATTTGAAGGCATTTTATTTCAGTCAGTATTTGAAGGCATTTTAAAACCATAACCCATATTTCTGAACCTCTAGAATATATCCTTGTACCTTTTTTGTTTGTTTATTTATAGTAGTAATTTATTACTACTGGCCTAGAGTGATTACCTGACTATATCCTCTTTGTTAATGTAAGTGACACTGTTGCCTGCTGCTGCTTTTTTTTTTTTTTTTCAGTCTTTGGTTGGGGCTGGGTTTGAACCTGCCACCTCCAGCATATGGGGCCAGCGCCCTACTCCTCTGAGCCACAGGCACCGCCCTAGCCTGCTGCTTTTTAAATGCCTGTGTTTTACACAATTTATTTTGGTGAAATTGTAAATAAAACCTTTTTCTTGACAAGGAACATAAAGGTCTGTTTGAGGACCTCTGGGTGATGCTGGTGCTTGACTCTCATCTCTCCTGCTTTCCCTGGTTTGCTCATTAAGCTCAAGAACTGGTCTGACTGGCAGGTTTATTCTTTCATATGAACTAGGAGGAAACTATTAACACAGGTAAAATTAAACCATGACCTTATGAACTAGGAACTATCTGTAAGCTAAACACTTCCCCCTCCTGTGTCCCAGCTCTGCTCTCGGAATCATTTGGAGTATAAGGATGCGCCTTCTCCCTCCCCAGGTGATATCGAAGCGGCTTATAATAACCTGCAGCACTGCCTGGAGCATAATCCCTCTTACGCGGATGCTCATCTCCTAATGGCGCAGGTTTATTTGTCTCAAGAAAAATTCAAATTGTGTTCTCAGTCTCTTGAACTTTGTCTGAGCTATAATTTTAAGGTAAGTATTCCAGACTCAATTGGATAAGACCTGTCACCCTCCTTGAACATTTGCTTATTCAAGTATTTTTGCTTTAATGTGATGTCTTGCTAATAAATGCATTTTTAATGGGAACGGTAATTGAACACAGAAGTAATAGAAGTGGAGGCAACTCGGATGTGTGTTAAAAACTATATGAACTTGGCTATAAAAGACCTTGGGTCAGTGTCTGAGTTTTCCCTATGTTTCTCCCTGAGAGTATTTTCTTATTTTTTTAAAATAAAACTCCTAACATACTACTCTACTGTTACGATAATTATATGCAATGATTAAATGCAATGATGAACGCATGGAGAAACACCTGTACACTATAGAGCATCATGCTGAATCTGTTTCTTTCTTGGACCTTGGTTTTGGATAACTTCCTTTTAGTTTCATCGTTAAAGAATATCCAGTCATTGTGAAAGTTATTTTGTGGTTTGAGGATATAAACATACATTTCTGTCCAAGATATTCTGTGTCTAACATCCAGTATCCCTTCAGGATAAGGGAAAACGTAGGTTCAAGATTCCCTGGACTACCTAGAGGCAAAGATGAGTTTTTCAGACTTCTGCTTTGCTTCCCAGGGTCTTAAGCCCTGTGGAGGGAAAGCCCGGGTGTGAACAAGAGAATTCAAGTTCTAGTCAGGATTTGCAGAAAAATCACCTGCTTCTTGGGGTGGTGATTTTCAAGACTGATGATGCATGATCACCCCCGTCCTGGTTCCCCGGCCACAGTGAGTGGAAGAGTCTGAGAGACGAGTACGTTCCTGCCTTCCCTTGACTTTTTTCCTCACTCATTTTGTCATTCTCGTATGTTTTTTGTTTACACTGTTGATCTCCAGACGAAAGATACAAGCTCTGTTAGTACATATCTAGGAGTGATATAGAAGGGTAAAGCCAATGTTTGATTAAAGTATGCTGACATTTTCAATCTTAAAACATAAAGGAAATCAAGGGAAAAGAATGTGTTTATAGAAGTATAACTTCATATCAGTACTAAAAGTCCCAGGGTGAAGAAATTCCTTTTCTTTTTCTGAAAACTCCTTAGAATGTATTTGCCAGTCTTACTAACTATGCATTTTCTCTCTGTCAGAGTAGAAATACCTGATCAACCTCTCTGTCCTCCAGGAGAATGTTAGGTAGTGGCAATTTCCTTGACTCTGATTTAGTACCATAAAGGAAGGGATGGAAAGATATGATCATAGATGGATGCTCTCAGCGATCCTATTACTTTAGTGCTTGATAGATTATAAATTATGTGTTAATACGGGCACTCCAGAAGGCATTACTAAATATTTTTTAGGTGAGAGAATACCCTTTATATCATTTGATAAAAGCTCAGTCACAGAAGAAAATGGGAGAAATAGCAGAAGCAATTAAAACTCTGCATATGGCAATGAATTTACCAGGAATGAGAAGAATTGGAGCTTCCTCAAAATCCAAATATAAAAAAAATGAAGTTGATACAAGCCACCGCTTATCAATCTTTCTTGAGTTGGTAGATGTTCACCGCTTAAATGGAGAGCAGGTAGGTGAAGTTTTAAATGCAGTGACTCAAATCTGAATATATTACTTTGGTATATATACATATCTGTAGAAAATGAAAAAGCTGACATTATTCCCTTGACCAAGTGGAAAGTTTAGAAATTTTATTTTTCATTACTTTGCACTAAATCACATACTTTCTACAAGCCCCTGAAAATAATTTGGTCCTGGATGACTTGAAGTATCAATCTGCTTAAGTTGGCTACTATGAAATGTGATAATAGATATGATTATCATGGTTACTGTGAAAAGCATTAATATAATACAATTATAATCCTGTGAATCCTTAAAGGAATTAACACACATACATATAAATGCAGACACACTACTGCAATAAGATGAAAATGCCAACCAGAAATTCTAGTAATTGAGAAAACAAAACGAATCCTTAAAGAACACGGCTTTCATAAACCTGTAGGAATATCATAAAGTCAGATACTTTAAAAAATAATAACACGGAGATTAGATAGAATTCTTGGAAAATGAAAACCTTATGGAAAATGAAGAACTGAAAGTCATTGATCAGTGCTTTAGGTTTCAGAGGTTGCTAGTCACTTATTTCATTTTTTAGTGAAAATGAAGGTGGTTATATTGCTAGGTATTTGCCAAATCACAAAGAATTTTTATTTTACTAATAAATTAACTTAAAATACATTTAATAAGTAGGGCTGATTCTACTGTATATAGGTGATTGATTCCAAGATGTACTTTTTTTTCACATTTTAACATTTCTGAAATCAAAACATCTTATAATCTCTAAAGTTGAGATGAATCTTAAATGATATTTTAGATTCATTCAGGTACATATTTGAAAATTAGGTAAGTAGTCACCCAAGGTAGAGCATAAATGTTGTTCTGGTGGAGAGATTGAAGTGATCTGGTGCTTCATGAAGAGCCAGTGTATGCAGTGGTGGCTAGATTCTGTCAAGGGGTAACAGTCACTGTAGCCAAGAAGCGAGGCTTTGGAGTCCAGCCGTTGGAGTTTAAATTCTAGTTTGTTAACTATTTAACTCTCAAACTCTCAATTTCCTTACTGCAAGATGAGGTTAATAAATATAACAGTAACTATTAAAGGGGGGGTTGAGAATTAAATGGGCTAATACAATGTTGGGTACAAAGTAAATGCTCATTAAATTATGGTAATAGTAACTGTGTAGCAACCATTGTTGTCCTAGTTTTGTGAACATTTACCCAGCTAACAAATATTTATAGCCCCATCTGATTTGTGTCTTTGAGTTTAATTTTAAGTTTTAGTACTTTTTGGAAAATCTGTCAGTTTATTTCACCAGTTGTAATTGTATGAGCATTTATTCTATATAGTTAGAAAATCCCCCTTTCTATTATAATTTGTTGACTATTTTGAAAGAATAGTATTTTCATTTTATCTTTACAGCATGAAGCAGCAAAAGTTTTACAAGACGCCATCCATGAATTTTCAGGAACATCTGAAGAACTGCGTGTTACTATTGCTAACGCAGACCTAGCTCTGGCCCAGGGAGATACTGAGCGGGCATTAAGCATGCTTCGAAATGTTACAACTGAACAGCCTTACTTTATAGAGGCAAAAGAAAAAATGGCAGATATTTATCTGAAGCACAGAAAAGAGAAAATGTTATATATCACTTGTTATAGGTAAATAATTATCTCAACCCATTATATTTTAACCTCCTAATAGTAGTTCCCAAATTTCTTCTTTATCTCTGTTCACCTGTTTTATAGATGTTCTATAGATCATTTCCATTATAGTCTTGATTCCTTCTTCTACCAGCCACAATCTACACTAACCAAGTCATTTCCTCCCCCTAAAACATAATCATGATTAGTTCACACTGTGGCTTACCCTGGCTTCTCAGTTCTCCTCATCAAATGTTATTTCTAGACTCTGAATCTTCCTCTTGGAGGAGGGAAAGAGCAACAATTACATGTACCCTAGTAACTTAAGAGGATTATGTAATATAACAACAGTCTAGGGCATAGACAGGCATATTTAATAATATAGGGTGATAGTAAAAGGAGATTGTTGTTCAGTATGCAGCACACTAAAGTATGGTTTACAACATTTTCTTGGTGAAAGGACAGGTGCTTTAAAAGTTGTATCTCACTGATGCCCTCAGGAGTTATTGGAATACATCACACACACACACACACTCTCTCTCTCTCTCTCACACACACACACACATACACACACACACACACACACTCAGGTGGTTCTTTGTCTTCTCCCAAACAAAAAGGTAAACATGCAAGCATATACTTTATGTAAGAGAAAATGAATGTTTTTATCTCTTGAAAACATAGTAAAATGTTGATGAATTAATTCAATGTTCATTTATCTAAATGTAAATAAATAACAAAGCTCAAAAAGCTGCACAGATTCCTTGTTAAGTGTTGAGCAATTCAGAGAATGAGAGCACCACCTTACGTTTAGCTGGGTGAGCTGGAGCTCTTAGTGATATTTTCTAAGATATATCCAAACAATAAGTATTGTTATCTCTAATGATACAAAAATACCTAAAAATAGAGCTGAGTTGTTTTGGATAATGTAATAGATAAAAAGGCATAGGTTTCATTTCAGGTAGCTCTGTATCATTAGCTACACACTTCAACTCTCAATGTCATCTGTAAATTGGGATAATAATTTTTTTTTCAAAGAGTTTGTGTATTAATGAGGAGAACTGTATGTTAAAGACATAGACCCATGTTATTATATGAATAACTTTGGTGCTTTGACCTTTCATGGTGTAAATATTACAGGTAAAAAATAAGCAGCAAATCCTGAAGTACAAGATTTTGCATTTTTTTTAAGGTAACTCATTTTAGCTTTTGGTTTATGCCATGAGTATCAGAGCTGTACATTCATAGGAGAATATTAAGATTTTATTCCCTCTATCATTTTTTTGGTAACTTTACTCCCACATAATTTCAAAATTAAAGGTAGCAAAATGCGCATTTCCAGGTAATGAATGTTTATGTTTACCAGCTACCTGTATTCTATTACCTGCATTGAAGAAAATGGAAAGATTCAATGACAGAAATTATTGATTTAGCATAAACAGTCTGGGTGTGGGTATGGGTGGGGTTTTTATGACATTACACTGTTGGATATGTTAAAGGTACTCTGAAGACTACTACCTATTGAAATAAATGGGCTTACCTTTCATTTTATTGGTTTAGAAGAATATATTTGTATTCAAGATCTTAAGGAGAATTGTTTTTATTTGCAGAGAGATTGCTGAAAGAATGCCCAACCCTCGTTCCTTCCTTCTCCTTGGTGATGCATACATGAATATTCAAGAGGTAAAATTTCTGGTGTTAGTGAACTTAGATTTAAAAGAGAGAAAACTCTTTGTGATTAATATAACTTTATAATAAAAGGCATTTGTTTTTGTTTATGTTTTTTAATGTTTAAAGATCCAGTTGTCATAATAGAAAGGAGATAACCAGTAAAATTTTTTAAAAAAGTATTTCTTTTAAGTTGAGATCCAGTAATTCAGTGTACCACTATTTGAAAAATGTGTAGAGAAGACAGAAGTAATATTGCTGAATGATGAAGAGAGCTACTGGCTAAGACGGGGTTTTCTTCAAGGGGAAGCAGCTGTCTGACTCTTTGTGACTGCTTGTTAAAATGACGTCCAGAAATGAAAAGTCAGGAAGCTGTCTTCTAGTTCTAACATGATTATTTTTGGAGATAAGAGCACAGCATGGGTTGGATCATAGCAATAAATGGCACCTACCCTGCTCACTATCACCTTTCTGAAACTGTTGTAGTTCCCAGAATTCAGTATGTGCTTAGTCTTTGTGACATATTCTAAATGTAGGTCTTAACTATAGAAATGTTGCTGTTTAATGGAATTCGGTTAATCTGATTTTATTGCTTATTTTTGTGTTTGACAATATTAGCCTGAAGAAGCAATAGTAGCATATGAGCAAGCATTAAATCAGAACCCAAAAGATGGGACATTAGCAAGCAAAATTGGGAAAGCCCTTGTCAAAACCCACAATTACTCAAAGGTAAGTCCCTTTGAGATATGTCCGTAGGATCCAGTGGATCAAACTGTGTCCCAGAGGCTTCTTCACCAAGCCTGTCTGCATCTTTAAGGGTTGTAACTGCGGAACTGGGATTTGTGTTAAAGTCTCTTTCAGTTTTTTGAATTCTTCACTACTTTACTTTGTAAAGTTTGTTTGGGCTCCTGAATTTACTTCACGCTTCGTTTTGCAGCTATGTCATTATTACGAAGTCAATTACCCATAAAGTTGCTGTTCCTATATCTCTCTTATTATGTAACAAAGCATGATAAATGTTCTTTGTACTGAACCAATTTTGGCAAGCTGTGTGTCTTGAGTGATTTTTTTTTTTCCTAGTAGGAAGAATGGATTTTGCTTTAACTGTTCCATTCTTGCCCTATTCTTGGGTAATTGTTAAACAAATATACCTTAGCTAGCAAATGTATAGCATTTGAATGTAAATTATATACATTCGATAAGATTCACTGGCCTCTAGAATAAAACCTATAATTTTTTTTTTTTTTGTAAACACTGTTACTTAGCCACTTATCCTAAGAAATTTTAGTTTCTTTGTGCTGTGTTTGATTCTCTGAGAAAAATAGCATTCTTGACTAATAGGTATAGCCTAAGATTCTTGCTGGGTATTTATATTTATGCACATGCTTTAAGTTTGTAATGTGTAAAATATCTATGCTTGAATGCCATTCTCATTACCTTTTTTTTTTCATAAATGAAATGGGTTCTGTTTAGGCAATCACTTACTATGAAGCTGCTCTGAAAAGTGGACAACAGAATTATCTTTGCTATGACCTGGCTGAGCTCTTATTAAAATTGAAATGGTATGACAAAGCAGAAAAAGTTCTTCAACACGCTCTAGCTCATGAATCTGGTATGCAAGTCTTTCTGATTTGAGAAAAGTATAGCTGATAAAGCTGATATTTTAATTTTTATTTTATAAAAATGTGTATTTGTATTCTCAAAATGCATATTTGTATTCTCAATTTTTTATATGTGTGGTTGATTATATAGATGCATAGGTATTTTTATCAGAATGCTACTCTCATCAAATGAGGTATTTTACAATCTAATACAAGATTTATAGAAAGATAGCTTACTTTCCAAAATGACATAAAGTCAGTTATCTTTAAATTGCAACTACCTCTGGCATACAAACATGTTAACTTATTTATAATCTTTACTTTTTTAAAAAGTAACACATCGTTCTTTTAAAAAATTCAAGCACTATAAAAGAATATAATGTGTAAGCCATCTGTTTCTGTCTTGAATTCCACTTGCCTTGTTCTCAAGTTACCTCCTTATAGGCAGTTTGTGATTTAATATATACATATTCTTTCTGTGTGTGGGTGTGTGAGTATAAATGTAGTTAGTGTGTTTTTTTATTAAATCATAACTGTGTACATTGAGGCATTTATGGAGTTCAGTGTACTGATTTGATATATAATGTGAAATGCTTACATTGAACTGATTAACACATCCATCACCTCGCTTACTTATTTGTTGTGGTAAGACAATTATACTCTCTTCTTAATAGTTTTGACATGTACCATTTCATCATGCTCATTAGGTGAGGTCCCCCCAAATTCTCTTCCTCCTCCTAACTCCCCCCTATCCTCTCTCTCCTCTTCTCTTCCACTTTCTGGACTGTAGTTATGCTTTACCATTCCTATGAATGTGTAGGTGATTATACATTGATTTCATATTAGTATTGAGTACATTGGATACATTTTTTTTCCATTCTTGAGATACTTTACTAAGAATATGTTCCAGCTCTGTCCAGGTAAACATAAAAGATGTGAAGTCTCCATCTTTTTTAAGGCTGCATAGTATTCCATGGTGTATATATACCACAATTTGTTAATCTATTCATGGGTCCCTGGGTACTTGGGCTGTTTCTATGACTTGCCAATTCTGAATTGGGCTGCAATAAATATTCTGGTACAGATGTCTTTGTTGTAAAATTATTTTTGATCCTCTGGGTATATACCTAGTAGAGGAATTGTAGGATCAGATAGTAGGTCTACTTTTAGTTCCTTGAGTATTCTCCAAACTTCTTTACAAAAAGGTCGTATTAGCTTGCATTCCCACCAGGAGTGTAGAAGTGTTCCCTTCTCTCCACATCCACACCCAACATCTGTAGTTTTGAGATTTTTTTTTTTTTTTTTTAGTTTTGGTAATTTGTTATGTGGGCTAGTCTTACTGGAGTTAGATGATATCTCAGAGTGGTTTTGATTTGCATTTCTCTGATGATTAAAGATGATGAGCACTTTTTCATGTGTTTTTGGCCATGCACCTGTCTTCAGAGAAGTTGAACAGAGAAGTTTCTGTTCAAATCTCTTGCTGACTTAGAAATGGGGTTTGATTAGTTTGAGTTCTCTGGATTCTAGTTATCAGACCTTTGTCGGAAGCATAACCTGCAAAAATCTTCTCCTATTCTGAAGATTGTTTGCTTTACTTACTGTGTTCTTGGCTGTGTAAAAGCTTTTTAGTTTGATCAGATCACAGTGATGTATTTTTGGTGTTGCTTCAATTGCTGGGGGGGGGGGGGGTCCCCCAGGCCGATTACTTCAAGTATTTTCCTTGTACTCTCTTCGAGTATCTTTATAGTTTCATTACTTAAGTTTAAATCTTTTATCCAGTGAGAATCAATTTTTGTTGATGAAAAGTGGGGGTCCAGTTTCTCTGTCTTATACGGGTTGCCAGCCAGTTTGCAAGCACCATTTGTTAAATAGGAGTCTTTCCCCCACTGAATGTTTTTGATAGGTTTATCAAAGATCAAATGACAATAAGTGTCTGGGTTCATCTCTTGGTTTTCTATTCTGTACCGTAAATCTACTTCTCTGTTTTTGTGCCAGTACCATGCTGTTTTGATCACTATAGATTTATAGTATAGCTTGAAGTCTGGTAACGTGATACCTCCTGATTTGTTTTTATTTCTGAGTAATATATTGGCTATTCAAGGTTTTTTCTGATTCCTACTATATAAAACGAAGCACTATTTTTTCAAGCTCTTTAAAGTATGATCATGGTGCTTTAATAGGGATCGCATTAAATACTACCCAAAGCAATCTACAGATTTAATGCACTCCTATTAAAGCATCCTCAACCCTTCACCCATGCCGAAACCTCTCAACCCAGTAGCGCCTTTCAGCCTTTTCAACAGAAGTGCATTTATGCCTGCTCAAACTCACTGGGCCCTCCCCTCTCCCTCAGAGTTACACCAGGGTATTCACTGTGCCATGGCTTCCTGGGCCCTTCGCATCTGTGTGCCTGTGCTGCTCCTGACTCCCCTGACTGCTCCTTCCCTGCTCTTCCTGCACAGCCACTTTGTTGTGCCTTGTGCCCAACTTAGAGCTCTTCTTACCTGTACAATGATGATTTAAAATTACCTGCCTGTTAGGCTGAAATTTTAAAGAAATAATGTGTATGAACACTTAAAACAGTGTGTGGCATTGACTATGTACTGGATAAATGGTGGAAAAAACTTATTTTTGTTAATTCCTGGTGATCTTTTATTGCTTTTATTATAAAATAGTTTAAATATCACCTATCATGTGCCAAACTTTATTTTAATTGCATTGCATATGTTAACTTATTTAATAATGTGATAGTTTTTTAAGTCTTACAACAAGCCAATGAGGGTAAGTATAATTATTTTTCCTATTTTATGGATGAAAAAGAAGTACAGAATAGTTAAATTCCTTGTTCAAGATTAAATGGCTATTAACTGGTAAAGCCTAGGTTTGAAACCAGACTGGTTGGCAACGAAGTTGGTGCTCTTAAGGACTATGTTTTGCTGATTATAAAAGAGCAGTTGTTTTCTTAATTCATTTAGCAACTACTCTATTTTTTGATGACTTCAATAAATAGAAATATTAATACACTTACGAATGAAAATTGAAATTCTTGTGGTGTTAGTTTTTCCTTTTGTATTTTTTCTTTTTTTTGAGACAGAATCTTGCTCTGTTGACTGGCCTAGAGTTCAGTGGCACCATCATAACTCAATGCAACCTTGAACGACTGGGCTCAAGCAACTCTCCTGCCTCAGCCTCCTTGGTAGCTGGAACTACGGGTGTGCATCAGCATACCTGCATCATTTTTCTATTTTTTTCTAGAGACAGGGTCCCTTTATGTTGCTTAGCCTGGTCTTCAAATCCTGGCCTCAAGCGATCCTCCTGCCTCAGCCTTCCAAAGTGCTGCCATTACAGGCATGAGCCACCAACCCCAGCCTTCGATCGTTGATTCTTAATACAGCTCAAGAAAAACCTCTAGTTATCCGATTCTTTAACTTTTCTTCCAGCCAGTTTTTATCTTAAATCCCTTCTTAAATCCCATTCTTCAGTTTATTCACTATTTTTCAAAGTATTTCTTTTAAAGTTTTAAAAATTGTAGAATGTAAACATTAACTTGAATATTTCTTTCCATTGAATTCCGTTTTTTTATAGTAAATGAACTGTCAACTCTCATGGAGGATGGACGTTCTCAAGTTCTTCTAGCAAAAGTTTATAGTAAAATGGAAAGACCTAGTGATGCGATCACTTCATTACAGCAGGTGAACACATTGGTTTGTAAGTGTGGTCCTGGGGTGGCAGATGAGTATAGAAGGGAATATGCCACATGTAAGGGGAAAATAATCTCTTTTGGCCCAGTAGTCACAAAAAAAAAGTGTCAAAATAGAAATAATGATTAGATGCTTATGGCTGTACAGTTTAAATATATTATTGCTGATTATTATAACAATTAGAGAAAGTTGATGTTGTTAGTCCTGTGTTAGAGCTGAGGAAACCTGGCTTCATAACTTGTGTGACGCCTTCTGACTAGTGTCATAATCAGGATTTGAACTCCTGCTTACTTCTTCCATTTACTTAGATCTCCTTTACTTTCTTTAATATGTTGTTGTTCTCAAAGTAGAGGTTTTACGCACATTTCCTTACATGTGTTCCTAAGAAGTTATTGTTTTTTAATCACTTCAATTTCTAGTTTGCTTACAGTTTTTTTTAGTGACTTAAATATTATCAAATGCATTTTTTGCATCCATCAAGATAGTCATATGACTTTTCTCCTTGCTCTTTTAATGAAGTGTATTAAATTATTAATTTTCAAAGGTTAAACCACACTTATATTCCAGAGATAAATATTACCATGTTATAATTTTTTAAAAGATATTGCCAGATATTGTTTTCTAATATTTCTCCTTCAGGATTTCTACATGTATGTTCAGAAAATAGATTGATGCTGTTTCTTTGATGTTCATAACAATTCAATACTAAAACCATTGCAACCTTGAGACTTTTTTGATGGAAATTTTTTATTAATGGATTCACTATGTTTAATAGTTTTCAGACTAATCATTTTTATATTTCTTATGTCAGCATAGATGATTATAGTTTTAAGTAGTTTGTTGAGTTCATTAAATTAAAGTGACAAATTTGTTGACATAAATTTGTTCATTATATCTTTTCTTTTGAATGTCTATAAGTGCTGTGAAAATGATCTTCTTTTACAGACCAGATAATAGTACTTGTATTTTCCTTCTTTTTTTAATATGCAGTTATGCTAGGGATTTATTATTTTATTAATTCATGTATTTTCAAAAAATCAACTTTTACCTTTTCTGACTTCATTAAATGTTTTCTTTTTACATCATAATTAGTTTCTTCTACATTCTTTGGGTATGATTTACTGATCTTTTTTAGCCTCTTCAAATAGGAGGTAATGTATTTTTAGCCTTGTTTTTTCTTATTCACTTAAGACACTAAATTTTTCTCTAAACATTACTTTAGTAGCATCCCACAAGTTTATTATTATTCAGTTCAAAATATTTCTTTATTTTTACTTTTATTTTTCTAAGGAGTTCTGATTTTTTTCTTTGGGGTTTTTTTTTTTTTTTTTTTTTTGGTTGCCCTCAGTAGAGTGCTGTGTCATCATACCTCACAGCAACTTCAAACTCTTGGGCTCAAGCAATCATGCCTCAGTCTCCCAAGTAGCTTGGACTGCAAGTACCAGCCACAGCCACAGCTATTTTTTTTTTTTTTTAATATTAATTTTTAGTTTAAGTGCACTGTGGTCAAAGACATATTTTGAATGATTCGTTGTTTTAAAATTAATTGAAGCTTGTTTTATGATGCTACATGATTATCAGTCAGTTCTGGTACAGGTCCCAAGTGGATGTGAAGTATGTGTTGCTAGCATTACTGGATGTTCAACTATTGTCAATTAGATCAAATTTGTTGATTGATTTTTTTCAGCTCTTTTCTGTTTTGGGGGTTTGATTGGTATTGTTTATTTGTTTGCTTGTCTTTGGTCTGTTTGTATAATTTGCTTTTATGAGAAGTATACTGATTTCTTTCAATGTGATTACAGATTTCTCTATCCCTGTTTAGGCCTATGTATTTCTTTTCTTTTTTTTTTTTTTTTTTTTTGAGACAGAGTCTCACTATGTTGCATATGGTAGAGTGCTATAGCATCACAGCTCACAGCAACCTCAAACTCTTGGACTTAAGCAATTCTGTTTCCTCAGTCTCCCAAGTAGCTGGGACTACATCTACATGTGGCCACCACAACACCTGGCTATTTTTTGGTGCAGTTGTCGTTGTTTAGCTGGCCCGAGCCGGGTTCAAATCCGCCAGCCTCGGTATACGTGGCTGGCCCCATAACCATACCTGTGCTACGGGCGCTGAGCCAGGCCTATGCATTTTTGTTTCATTTATTTAGAAGATGTATTATTGAATGATCTTAAAATTGTAACATCTTCCTGGTGAATTTACTTTTTTATAATTATGAAATGGCCTTTCTGATTTCTCCTACTGTTTCTTGCTTTAAAGTCTCCTTTGGCTAAGATTCGTATCAGCCCTGAAGTTTTCTCTGGTTAGTGTTTTCATAGTATAGTTTTTTGCGTTCTTTTACTTTCAAATTTTCCATGTCTTTAGGTTGAAGATTTTTCAGCATAATATTATTTTTTTCTTTTATCTATTCTAGCAATCTTAATCTTTTCATTAGAATATTTATTTTGTTACTATTAAATATAATTATGTATTATATTTGGATTAATATCTGCCATCTTATAATTTGTTTTCTTTTTGAACTTTTCTTTTTGGGGTTAGTAAAATTGTTCTTGTTCCATTTTCCCCTCTATTTGTTACTTTTCTCTTTTCATTGTGTTTCAGTATTAGTTATGTAACAACACAAGTCCTCTTCTTATCCAAATTTCCTTACTTTGCCTTTGTCTTTCCTATTATTGTTGTCATGCATTTTAAACTAGTAATTTGAAACTTTGGGTCTAGTTAACAATGATATATTTTACTCTAGTACCAGACACTGAAAGATTTTTAAACAATCCTTTGTATAATTAACAGGTAATTAAGAACTATGTAGGCCTTTTATGTGGAAAAGATACTTTTATGCATATATTAATGAAACCTTTATGTAATAATCAGATAATTAAGAACTATCTAGTAGTTTTATGTGAAAAGATATTTTTATGCATATATATTTGTTTTCTTAGCACTTGTATTATTTATGTAGTATTTTGTGATTTCATATTCCAGCCCTCCCCCACACCTCCATCTCATGTCTAAATATCTAGAAATCTAGAACACATCCCAGTATGTCCCCTATAGAATAGAGGTAGCAATTTTGACAAAATACGTTATTGCTGATACCAAAATATGCTGGCAATGCAAACAAAAGAGTATCGCCTCAAGAATCCTAGATTGCTACTTACTTAGGTCCCCATGGTGTGGTATTTATCATGGTTAATCCAGAACTGACCCATAGCCATGGATTCTCCAAACCTTAATCCAGTCATTGACCCAGAAGATTGAATGTGTGTGTCATGACAAAGCTCTTGAGAAACATTAACAGTTGATGACTTAACAGCAACTGAGCATACGTCATTCTCATTGACCCGACCATTCTCTTGTCAAAAGCATGGTACACGCAAAGTCAAATGATTAAAAGGTTATCTATTGAATATGAAACAAGAATTAGAGCTGCTTATGCACCTGGATGCCTTTCTTCCACTACATTATACCCGGGAACCCATAGATGCTTCTTGCCTGAATGCTGACAAACTTTAATAGCTCTCAATTTCTATGCTTTCATTAACCATTACTACCCATTCTCCTTCTAAATCGAACATTATTCTTGAAATGGTAAGACCTATCATGTTTTCAGATTCATAGGATAACATTTAAGTGATTTTGCCTATCTCGCCCATTATATGTTGATTTTATTGCTTAACTCTAAGAAGAGACAATTTTACTTCCCAAGTTCCAGGGAAGCACTTTAACATTCTCCAAATAGGATCTAAACTATTGGTTTGTTTTACAGTTGTCTAGCTTCTGGAAATAGATGTGCAATGGTGATTATACATTAATAATCACTTACCTTCTTAATACTTCATATTGTAAAAAAGTCTCCCACTACTTTTATCTCATTCTATTTTTCTGTATCTGTGACCTCCTGTGATATGTTGGAAACAAGTCTCTGAGGTAAACAAATAGCTCACGTATGAACTATGCTCATTTTCCAAAGGAGGGAGGAGCCCATAGGGAGTGTTTGCAAAAGATTATGTAGCTTATTAGTGGAAGAGCATAAAGGAGAATGCAGAGCACCTCAGTACTAACCCTGTGTGCTCTGCAGGATACTACAGTTTTGATTTGATTTTCAACCCAGAGGAGTTCTGCATTCTGCAAATAATTTATTAAATGTTTTGCTTTTGAGCTTTAGCTGACAATGGGGTAGATATGTATGCATACACAACTATGTTTCCTTAGCAATGTCCCTAATTTTTTTGTTCTAGCTGTGAATGAATTGGATTATTAGATTACTGTGACAGCCACCTAAGATTACAGTATCATTAAAATATGTAATCTTCAACAACATTAATATCTTTTTCTTATTGGTAGTATCTTCTAATCTCTGCTTTGTGAATCACATGATAAAGACTTACACCTAACTCTAGATTACTTACCAGTAGCTATAAGGAAAGTGTCTCAATTAAAGTTAAATTTAGAGTTTCAATACATTTTAGAAGTGAATTTGGCTTATTTCCCTCTTTTATGGATAGTTAGTCCCAGTCACCCTGGTTATGTGAGCACCTATAAGAACGTAGATTTCAAGCTAGACAGTGCCAACAAGCCA
Organism: Loris lydekkerianus; assembly: GCA_963574355.1. Classification (NCBI taxonomy): domain Eukaryota; kingdom Metazoa; phylum Chordata; class Mammalia; order Primates; family Lorisidae; genus Loris; species Loris lydekkerianus. The sequence goes on from CAUYPK010103391.1 coordinate 17,631, forward strand.
AATTCTTATTAGTTTGAAGTTTGTGTGTTATAGCACAGGGATTATTCATCTTTAATAAAATTCAAAGAATCATTCTTCCCAGCTATATCATGTTACTCATTCTGATGGACAAAAAGGTGCAATTCAAACAGAACTTATAAGTGAAACCAAAACCTTTGATATTTTATATTCATTTATTCAATTATCATTTATTGACCTGAATTCTCCACATTCTGTAACTTTGGAATTCCATCACAGTATTTTTACATAGTTGCTAAACATTTTTGGAAATGGCAGAACCTGGTAAACTATAATAGAAAAATCCCAAATCATGATTTCTGCTTTCTAAACATTTTAGACTTCTGAAATCACTCCACATTGTCACCTTTTAGCCCTCTCCATCATCTTCTGTTAAATGACTGCAGTAGCCTCCGCGTGGATCCCCATCCTCTTCCCATCTCATTTCACTCTGGTCAGTACATCATAACAACACCGGCGTGAGTGACAGGCCTGATCCTGTTACTCCATTGCTTGTAAACAATGTACCGGCCGCTTCCTATGGCCTCTAGGATAAAATGTAGATCATTTAACAGGCATACCTATTATATATTCTGTGTTGTCCCAGCCATTTTTTCCTTCTAAGTTTTCTAATTCTTCGATCAAGCAGTGTATCCTCTACATCTCTCACATCTCTAGCCTTCCCAATGCCTGTATCCTTGTCCATTTCTTCTTTTTCTTTCTTTCTCCCAGATTCGCCAGATTATAACAACTAGTCATTGTTTAAATCTCACCTGACTTCCAAAACTGAGTTAAGTCTTCTTGTATGTACTCCCATGACAACCAGTATTTTTCAGCTACAGAACTCCTTATAATTTACTATTAACACTTGATTATCTACCTCCCTGCTATTTATTTAAGTACAGGTATGGCCTGGGGGTTTGTGAGAGTATTGAATCCTTGCCTCATAGTAGGTCATATTAGTTTTCTGTGCTGTGTAACAAGCTACCTCAAATTTAATGGAAGAAAACAATATATACATTTATTATTCCACAGTTTCTATGGGGCACGGCTTAGCTGGGACCTCTGCAAAGCTGCAGTCAAGATATTGGCCAGGGCTGGGTTCTCAACTGGAAACTTGCCTGGGTAAAGGTCTGCTTCCAAGCTCACGCAGGTTGTTAGCAAAATTCATTTCCTCAGTGCTGTGAGACTGAGGTCCCCAGCTTCTGGTGTGTTGCTGGCTGGAAGGCACCCAACAATCCTAGAGGCTTGCAGCCCCTGGCCAGGTAGGCCAACTGATCTGACCACTTAATTCTTCGAAGCCATCCAGGAGGAATGTCTCTAGAATGAGTGGGTTTGCTAGCAAGACAGATTCTTATTGAATATACTGTAGTGTGACATCCCTTCACATTTGCCATATTGTATTGCTTAAAAGCAAGTTCCAAGTCTCACATACATTTAGGGAGAGGGGATCATACAAGGGAGTGAACAAGAGGCAAGGATCCTGGCAGCCACCTGTAAGCTTGTCCATAACAATAGGTGCTCAAAACCTTTTGTTGAATGTTTGAAAGGAAATCAGATCAACTTTTTAAATCCAAGAATAATTATAGGAAAAAAAATCACCGTTTAATATATTCATTATCTTTTCTGTCTAAATGAAATCTAAGTAAAGGAGAAATAACCTCTGTGACATAAAACATTTAACAATTTTAAAACTTTGTAAATTTACATAGTTGTTGTTAGTATGTACAAATATTTATTTTTGCTCCTCTCAGTTAACATCTGGATTCTTTTCAATGTATATAGTTCCATATTTATCACAGAAAAACTAACATGATATTCACATTTAATTGGTATATTTTATTTTGATGTGGTCTAAGGTAAGATATGTATAAAATAAAGCTATTAAAATAGAAAGAAGGTGGAGCCTGTGGCTCAGTGAGTAGGGCACCAGCCCCATATACCAAGGGTGGCAGGTTCGAACCTGGCTCTGGCCAAACTGCAACAAAAAAACAGCTGGGTGTTGTGGCGGGCATCTGTAGTCCCAACTACTCAGGAGGCTGAGGCAAGAGAATCACTTAAGCCCAAGAGCTGGAGGTTGCTGTGAGTTGTGACGCCATGGCACTCTACTGAGGGCAACAAAGTGAAACTCTGTCTCTTAAAAAAATAAATAAATAAAACAGAAGTCGTTAAAATAAGGATGGTTGTATCTATATTCTACCCAACAATTTGAAGGAATCTACAGAATAAATAGTAGAACCTCTGTAAATTGATCACCTAAGGGACTGTAACAACTGGTCAACATACAGAGGTGGTCCACATCAGGAACTCGGCCTACTGTGCTAATCAGTACCTGTGGTCCATGTCCCGTCTTTGAAAATTATATCAGCTTAAGGAGGTAGTCAGTGTTAGAAGGTGGTCAACCATGAAGGATCTACTGTTTGTTATAAATTAGGAAGGGGGAGAGAAAAGTAAATGTGGTACGGTCAGGACGGATATAGTAATTAACATAATTAAGTTCAGCTCTGATATTTCTGGAAACCAAGGTAAAACATGGAGTCTTGCCAATTAGTCAAGAAAATTTTATTGTTAACACTAACTTGTATTTCAAAATGTTTCTTAATGATCATTAAACATACTTTTTCGGAAACTGAGCATTCTTTTATAAAACATCCTTAGTAGAAAATACAAAGTACAGTTGCTCAAAATTTCCCCCAAATGTTTATCTCTTTAAAAATTGCAAAGCATCACACAAAAGGTTGAGATAACAGGTATAATCATTGAGACTGTCCTCAAGGCCTAAAGCTCTAATGATAGGATAGCAGCACTTAACTTGTCCCCTGGAGTAGTTTGCAGGGGCCTCTGATGCAGATCTCTTTTCTACTTTCTATCTTGTTTTCACTTTATTAAAATAGGATAGGGCCAAAAATGGAGGAATATCTCTCAAAGCTAAATTCTTAAAGGTGGCTGCTTGGGAACGTGCCTTTGGGGCAGCAGCCCTACCTCTGAGGTACTGAGGATCCTGCCCCTCTTCCATGGGAGGACGTGGGTAGGGAGAAGTCCAGGAACACAGAGCCCGGAGGATGTAGGCACCTCTTCCTGCCGGACAGAGATCATCTTATGCAGACTAATTGTTTTTAGAGTTTTTTGAGTATGAGCATATGCGTATGCATGTGTATATAAAACCATGAACACAGATACATATACACGCACATATATATACACACATATGTATATATGTCATTACAAAATTTTTGAGATACACAAAAATCAAGAAATGTACACAAACATCCACACTGATGGAAAGACGTGAGGCCCTCCCAGCAACACTGATCAGCTGAGCAAGTTGAAACTTGCACAAGTGACTCAGAAAGGACCTTGTCAACTCTTGTTTCTTAGACGTGAAATAATTATACCATAACACAGTGTGTCTCAAAATTTCCATAGTGACCCATGTATATAACCACAAATACACAAATAAATACTGTCTTAAAAACACATTAACTTAAGCAAAATTTCATGAAACAGTATTAATACCGTATGATATATACACTCACATTTTCAACTTTTTTTAATTCTAAAGTGATCTTATTATATACCTCTCAACTTACAGGTTGATAAAAATATCTACTTTAAACTATTTTCACCGAATACCATGTACCAACCAACTTTTTGATCGGTGTGCCCAGAAAGGTACTGTGTAGATTAAGTGTAGCATAATGTATGACTAGGCAGTTACTATTTCTTAAATGAATGTATCAGTTTAATTAGTGATTGATTACCTTTAGCTCAAAGTTAAATTTTATTTGTGAAGGTCTAAAGTAGGACAGTCCAACCTGGGGCTAGCAGGTCACACAGGCTGACTTTGTGAGGACTTTCTATTGCTTACCTGGGGTGTCTGATGTCATGAAAAGTAAGCAGGACCTGTTTTTTACTAATCACCTTTCCTTAGTGTTTGCGTATTTAATGTGTGACCCAACGCAAGGCTTATTCTTCCAGTGTGTGGCAGAGAAACAAAAAAGTCCAGCCCTCTGTCTTTTATTGAAGGAAGATCTGAATGTTCCAGAAACCAGATGTACAGGTAGAAAGGCTTCTGTTCTTCTGATTTAGCGACCTGCTCTGCATCCTTACCCTGGAGAAGGGCTTCCCCTTCTTCTATGCATAACATAGGGATTAGTCATTTCCTCATCTTTAGATGGTTAGGTTTCTACAACAAATAATAGAGATTAGTTTTTCTTTACAACAGATAACATCGTTTTTTCCTTCTAAATAAATAATAAAAGGCCTTTAATACCTTCCCCAGATGGAACAACTAAGTGCAACAGCCTGTTTAGTTTTATTGAGTTGGTATGTTTTGCTGGGGTGTTGCTCAAAAAGATTGGTCTAGTTTACGTGCCATCATTATATAATAAACAGACTGATTGCCTAAAGCCTGCCAAAATTCAGTTTAATAGTTCTTAGAAATTTACTATTTTATTAATCTAAAAAACATTTATTTTATTTTATTTTAATTTAATTTTTTTTTTTTTTTTGCAGTTTTTGGCCGAGGCTGAGTTTGAACCTGCCACCTCCGGCATGTGGGGCCGGTGTCCTACCCCTTTGAGCCACTTTCACGTATTTAATTGTAGCATCTAGATATTTTTCCCAAGGATATGTTTCATGGTGTACTTCCTTCTTAGTGAGCTTTAACAGGGAAAATATGCAGAAATTTTAATGCCATCTGACTCATTTGTGCACAAGTGCATTTTTGAGATCTCAACAAGATATTTTATTTGGGTCGAGTTTTGTTAGGTCAAGGGCTTATAATGCTTAAGTAAATTTTCTATAAAATTATGCTACGTGTGAGTTACTGAGAGTTGCTTACGTTATTTTCTTGTAACTATCTTTTTATCCCTATTTTTTTTTCTAGGCTAGAGAATTACAAGCCCGGGTATTGAAACGTGTTCAGATGGAACAGCCAGATGCAGTTCCTGCACAGAAACATTTAGCAGCTGAAATTTGTGCAGAGATCGCAAAACATTCTGTTGCTCAGCGAGACTCTGAAACAGCAATTAAGTTTTATAGAGAGGCTCTTGTTCACTGTGAAACAGATAATAAGGTCAGTGCTTCTGCAAAATGTTAAGCACCTTTTATTTCAGAGGTCATCTGATTTCCCCAAATGTATAAATCTTAACATTTATAAAGAAGATTTCAAAAGAAATGTAACAAAACACAAGTCTAAAACATTAATTTTGTTTCTAGAAAGCTTTCAAAATATGTTTGTAATGCCTTAAGAATATTAAGAGTCTAAAAATCATAATAGAGTGAGTAATATAAAGCAAACCTGCAAATTCCTTCTTTTTACTATATTTATTGGTGTTTTAATCATCACTTTAAAAGCAACTTTCAATCACAAATATCTGGGTTTCGATGATTCAATTCAGCTTACAAAACATCTATTGTACACATCTATTTTTCAATTGGTGTTTGCTACTGAGGCTGCAGGAGTAACTTGCCTGAAGCTATGACCTCAAGACGGATAGTGTGAGAATAAGGTACAAAGATAACTGTGGTGCCGTAAACTTACATGGCTGGTTATATAAAATAAAAGGTTATTCTGTCAAGATCTCAGAAGATCTCGAGGATGATTAGTTTTTAAAAATACTCTACTAAATGGCTAAACACTAAGTAAATGATGTAGAACTGAAGATAACTTTTTTTATAATTTAAAGATTAAGATTGAGTATTTTTTATTATTAAATAATATAATTTTTCAAATGAAGGGCAAAAACAACCCGTAGTAAATTATAACCAAACCTTTTTCAGTGGTGGATAATGCAGTTGGAATTCTAGTTTTAAATCTGAAGAGTGCCTTAGAGATTGTCTGCTTGAAGCTTTTTATTTTACAAATGAGAAAGCAGATTTAGAGAGGTAAAAGGGGTGTGAAGGGCACCATCATCCCCTTTTAAGACCAGAGTTCTTTTCACAATGCCTAGGTCTCTCTACTTTTCAAATGAGTTGCCACCTGTTTTCTTGGGCTTTTGCTGTTGTTTTTCTTATAAGAGAAAATAGAGACAGTCATGCCTATTGGCTTTTCTTGTCTGTTACACTTGATATTTTTATTGCAATAACCTGTGGTCAACTGGAAGTTAATCTGTGTCCGGACGTTTTCTTTCACTTTTATTCCAGAATGGTGTCTGAATAAGCCTACCTTTTGTTTTATAGATAATGTTGGAACTGGCAAGATTATACCTGGCACAAGATGACCTTGATGCCTGCCAGCGGCATTGTGAATTACTTCTCCAGAGTGACCAGGATAATGAACCTGCCACCATGGTTAGACCAATAGAGTTCAATGCTATAAAGATTGTGTTTTATACTCCACTGAAAGTTTCAAATTTTACCTCTTGGTAGAACTAATTTTACCCCGGGAGGCAGACTCATTTTGGCTTTTGAAAGAAATAACATATTTCTAACATGAGTACATTTTACCAACCAAGACCAAGAATCGTTAGCATTTTATTTGTAAGAATGATAACATACCTAGGTCAGGCCCTAACTTGCCCTTTGGGGCTAGTTAATTTTTATCTAAACTTAAAGGGATGCTTGGTCAGGTGCAGCTCATGTGGGAAAGCTATAATTTGCTCAAGAGTAGTTTTTAAGTACTCAGGCATGTTAGACTGACTTAAGAGTTTCAGTGAAACTTTTGGAGTTATAAAAATAAAAAATTTTCCATTATAGCCCCTGTAAGGTGCATGTTTTAAATACAGTTGCACTTTTTTTTCTTATTGTTACTTGGGTTGAAGTGTTTGTGAGCTTTTCAAACAGCTGCCTGGATGACATTTGGTGAAGTTCATTTAAAGTTACTGTTGTAGCTAAAAGGAAACTGTTAAGAAGTCTCTCTCTTAAAACACATAATAAGAAAATCTCAGTATGTTTTTGCTCATTTTAAATTCCTAAACATTTATGGTTTAAGCTTTGTTTTGTTTTTAAATCTTCTCATTGGCATTTTAGTCAAGTCCAGGAAGTCACCTTTTTTCAAATTTCCATTTTCAAAACAACCACTAGAAACATATTTTTTGCTAAAAATATAGCTTTGCAGACAGAACAATCTGTCTCACATCCTTATCTTCTGTTACTCTGGTGTCCAAGGCATTCTGCTCAAGGTGTGTCTGAACCTGAAATGGTTCTTTAAAAAACTTTGCCCTTTCTCATGTATTTCATGTGTATTTTCGTAGAAAAAGAATATGCCTTGTGAAATATATAGCAGTATTTTTATAACCAGCTTTTATCTTTATAGATGATGGCTGATATCATGTTCAGAAAACAGGACTATGAACAAGCAGTATTTCATCTACAACAGCTTTTAGAACGCAAACCAGGTAAATACCCACTGATTATATTATTTGATGCGCTCAGCGCCCTCCTTTCTTCTCTGTTTACCTTATATGCTCTCACGAAAACCCCAACAATGGTTGGAGCAACTCTGTTTATTCCTCACATGGGTCTGAGCTGCTGAAATGGCTTATACGGAAAATCCAACACTGTTGACTGGTCTAACGTAGAAGTTATGACCTGAAACTTCCAGTGAGCCCTCAGACCTGCCTGGCAATGCTACCGTATTTGAGTTCACTCACTGCAGCTGTTTTTTGCATTTTTTTCCTGCCTCATCAAGAGAATCTTTCCCCCTTCCTTGCTGAGACCTCAAAACTGTGCCACCCACTTCACTAAGAAAAAACAAGCACCTGGAATAGGACTTCTCCATCCCTGTCACCAGTGCACTGTCTCCTCAGCCTTTGTCTGTGACCCTGCTGGCAGCTATTTCCCCTCTGTGCATATTGCAGGTCATTTCCCACTTACAGGGCCTCACTCGTGCACTTCTCTTTCTTGAATTATTATTTTTTCCCCAGTCATCATACAACCATGCTGTGACATATCCCTGCTTTAAATCAATCAATAAAAACCAACTCTTAACTCTTTTCCCCTTCCAATTACTGCACCCTTCCTCTAAAGGATACAACAGCAAATTTCCTTCACAGGATTTTGAAACATACTCTCTTACTTTGTTCTATTCCTGCCCTCCAGGGAAGTCACTTGCATAGTGTGGATGGCGACCTCCCTGCTGCCAGACAGACCTAATAATCAATCTCAGTTCTCTGCTTGCTTGACCTCTGGCTGTGTTTGGCATAGTTTATTCCCCTCCATCAGGAAACACTTTGAATTTGTCTCTGAGGTGTTAGGTTATTCTTCTCCCAGGCTGCCTGCTGTTTGAGTCTCCTTTGTTAGAACCTCTTTTTTTTCTGACCTTCAAATATCAGGATCCTCCAGGCCTCGGTTCTCCAACCCCTTCTCTTTACCCATTCACCCCCTAGCAGACTTAAATCCCATATAGGTGCCAATGTGTCTCAAACAAGATCTGCAGCCTGACTTTCAGACACCTCTGCCTATTTGCATTCCCACTCATGTCTAGAATGATCTAAAATATGCTATATACAAAATGGAACACTTGATCTTTTCTTCCTTTTTTTTTTTTTTTTTAATTAACACACATAGTTTATTAACTGACACTTGGAAAAACCTCTACTATTCTTTGCTTCCTATGCTTTTATTATTTTTTCAAAATATTACAGGGTACACATGTTTTGCTTATATAATTTGCTCTTGTATGTTTTAAGTCAAAAGTTGTAACTGTGCCCTTCACCAGAATGTGTGCATCGTACTGGTTAGGTATGAATTTACCCATGCCCTCCTCCCCGCTCACCTACTTGATTTCTGTTGAGTTTTGCTTCCACATGTGCACATAAGTTCTGATCAATTAGTTCTAATTCAGTATTAGCTGCACATGGCGTTTATTTTTCCATTCTTATGATACTTCACTAAGACAGAAGACAGTGGCTCGCAACCTTCCTGATGCTGCCATGTACTGTATATACTCGAGTATATACAGTATTTTCATTGTTCAAAAGGGGTCACGACCCACAGGTTGAGAACTGCTGCACTAAGAAGAATGTCCTCCAGTTCCATTCAGGTTGTTACAAAAGATAAAAAAAAGATCACCATGTTTTTGAAGACATAATTTACTTTTAAAGGACATATAAAAACTAAGGAAACTATCAATTTGAAAATAAATTACTATAATTCTCTAGGAGTTCATCTTTTCTTTTCGTCCCTCATTCCCCTACTCCCACGTGTATTAGCTCAATGGTTCTCAACCTGTGGGTCCTGACCCCTTTTTAACAATGAAAATACATCACGGCATTAAGAAGGTTGAGAACCACTGTACTAGCTCATCTACAGCCTTCATCTTAGAATTGAGTACATTGGATTCTTGCTTCTTCATTCTTGTGATGCTTTACTAAAAAAGAATATGTTCCACCTCCATCCAGGTTAATACAAAAGATGTAAAGTCTCCATTTTTTTTTAATGGTTGAATAGTATTCCATGTTATACATTATACCACAGCTTGTTAATCCATTTCTGGGTTGGTAGGTATTTAGGTTATTTTCACATTTTTGTGATTGTAAATTGAGCTGTGATAAACATTCTAATGCAAATGTCCTTATGATAAAAGGATTTTTTTTTTAATCTTCTGGGTAGATGGCTAGTAATGGGAATGCAGGATCAAATGGGAAGTCTAATTTGAGTTCTTTAAGGATTCGCTATACTTCCTTCCAAAAAGGTTGTTATTCGTTTGCAGTCCCACCAGCAATGTAAAAGTGTTCCGTTCTCTCCACATCCATGCCGGCATCTGCAGTTTTGAGACTTTGTGATGTGAGCCATTTTCACTGATGTTGGATGATATCGCAGGGTGGTTTTGATTTGCCTTTCTTTGATAATTAGGGACAATGAGCATTTTTTCATATGTTTGTTAGCCATTCGTCTGACCTCTTTAGAGAAGGTTCTATTCATGTCATTTGTCCAGTGATATATGGGACTATTGGCTCTTTTTTGTTGATTAATTTGAGTTCTCTGTAGATCCTCATTGTCAAGCAATTCATAATATGCAAAATCTTTTCCCATGCTGAAATTTGTCTGTTTGCTTTGGTTGTTGTTTCCTTAGCTGTACAGAAGCTTTTCAGTTTAATTAAGTCCGATTTGTTTATTTTTGTTGTTACAATTGCCACTGGAGTCTTCTTCATAAAATCTTTCACCAGGCTGCTATCTGCAATTGTTTTCCCCATGCTTTCTTTGAGGATTTTTATTGTTTCATGCCTTAAATTTCAATCTTTTATCCATCTTTTCTCAATTTTTGTAAGTAGTGAGAGATGCAGGTCCAGTTTCAGTCTTTTACATGTGGTTATCTAGTTCTCCCAACACCATTTATTGAATAGGGATTATTTTCCCTAGTGTATGTTCTTGTGTGGTTTATCAAATATCAGGTGGCTATAAGATGTTAATTTTATCTTATGGTTTTCTATTTGGTTCCAAATGACAGTCTTTCTATTTTTGTGCTAATACCATGCTGATTTGATCACTATGGCCTTGTAGTATAGCCTAAAGTCTGCTAGGGTGATACCCATGGCTTTGTTTTTATTATTAAGAATTACCTTAGCTATATGGGGTGTTTTCTGGTTCCATACAAAATGAAGAATTATTTTTTTTCCAATTCTTGAAAGTATGATGATGGCATTTTAATGAGGATTGCATTGAGTCTGTCAATTGCTTTGGGAAATATAGACATTTTGACAATGTTGATTCTTCTTAGCCATGAGCATGGTATATTCTTCCATTTGTTAACATCTTCTGTGATTTCTTTTCTTAGGATTTCACAGTTTTCGTTATAGAAGTCTTTCACCTCTTTCATTAGGTATATTTGTAGATATTTCTTTCTTTCTTTCTTTCTTTCCTTTTTTTTTTTTTTTTTTTTTTTTGAGTTACTGTGAAGGGAATTGTGTCCTTGATTAGCTTCTCATCTTGACTGTTATTGGCATATATACAAAGGCTTCTGATTTGTGGGCGTTGATTTTATATTCTGAGACATTACTGCGTTTTTTGATCACTTCCAGGAGTCTTGTGGTTGAGTCATTGGGGTGCTCTAAGTATAAGATAGTATCATCAGTAAAGAGGGAGAGTTGACCTTCTCTGCTCCCATTTAGATGCCCTTTGTGCCCTTCTTCTGCCCGATTGTGTTAGCTAGAACTTCCAGCACCATGTTGAATAGTAGTAGTGGTGATAGAGGACAACCTTGTCTGGTTTCAGTTCTAAATAGAAAAGCTTTCAGAGTTACTCCGTTCAGTATTATATTAGCTGTGGTTTTATCATAGATGGCAGATTCAGAAATATGCCACCTATGCCTACATTCTTAACTGTTCTAATTAAAAAAGGATGCTGAATTTTATCAAATGCTTTTTCTGCATCTATTCAGAGGATCATGTGGTCTTTGTCTTTGCTTCTGTTGATAGGGTGATTTATATTTATGGACTTGGTTATGTTAAACTAGCCTTGCCTCCCTGGGATGAAACCTACTTAATCATGATGAATGATTTTTTTTTTTTTTTTTTTTTTTAAATGTGTAGCTGTAATCTATTGGCTAGGATTTTTATGGAGAATTTTTAAATCTATATTCATTAGTGAAATTGGTCTGAAATTCTCTTTTTTAGTTGGGTCTTTTTCTGGTTTTAGTATCAGGGTGATGTTTGCTTCATAGATCATGTTGGGGAAGATTCCTTCCTTCTCAGTTTTTTGGAATGATTTCTGCAGCATGGGTATAAGCTCTTCTGTGAAGGTTTGTTGGAATTCTGGTATGAAGCCAGCTATACCTGGGCATTTTTTTGTTAGGTGATTTTTTATTGTTTCTTTAGTCTCAGTTCTTGATGTTGGTTTGTTCATGAGATCTGTTTCTTCTTGGTTAAGTCTAGGGAGAGTGTGCAATTGCAGGTATTAATCCATTTCCTCCATATTGTCAAATTCCTGGACATAGCGTCTCTTGTACTCATAGATGATCTCTTCTAACTCTGTAGCATCTGTTGTTAATTCCCCTTTATCATTTCTGATTGAGATTTTATTTTTCTGTTTCTAGTTAATCTGGCCAAAGGTTTATCAATTTTATTTACTTTTTCAAAAAACCAACTTTTTTTGTTAATTTTCTGAATGATTCTTTTGTTTTCAATTTCATTAATCTCTGATTTAATTTTGGTTATTTCTTTTCTTCTACTGGGTTTGGGATTAGAGTGTTCTTTATTTTCTAATTCATAAGATGGTTCATGGTTCATGAATTTGTTGATGTGCTTTCTTTCTGTTTTTTGAATGTAGGTATTTAATGCAATAAATTTTCTTCTAAAGACTGCTTTTGCTGTATACCACAGGTTTTGGTAACATGTGTCTTCATTGTTGTTATATTTGAGGAATTTAATGATTTCCATTTTTATCTTTTCCTGAACCCAACTATGACTCAGCATAAAGTTATTTAATTTCTATGTCTTTGTGTGGGGATGATCCTTTTTGCTGGAGTTGAGTTCTACCTTTTTGCCTTGTGGTCTGAGAAGATACAAGGTATAATTTCTATTCTTTTAATTTTGCTGGTGTTTGATTTGTATCCTAGGATGCCATCTATTTTGGGGCATGTACCATGGGCTGACAGGAAAAATGTATATTCTTTAGCTTTGGGATGGTGTGTTCTGTGCATGTGTATTAATCCCATTTGTTCTAGGGTCACAGTTAAGTCTTTTATATCTTTTTTTAGTTTCTTTTTAGAAGATCTGTTCGTTCTGTCAGAGGGGTGTTAAAGTCCCTAGTTATCATAGTGTTGTGGATATCATATTGCTCAAACCCATCAAGGTCTGTTTCATAAATCTTGGGAGCACTTAAGTTGGGTGTATAAGTATTTAAAATTAAAATGTCTTGTTGTATTTTTCCTTTGACCATTATAAAGTGTTTGTCTTTGTCTTTCTTAAATTTAGTTGCTTTAAATCCACTTGTGTCTGAAAATAAGATTGCAATTCCTCTTTGCTTCTGATTTCCATTTGCTTGAAATACTGTTTTCCATCCCTTAACCCTGAGTCTCAATTTGTCCTTCAAGGCTAGGTGTATTTCCTGGAGACAGACTATGGATGGCTTATGCTTTTTCATCCAGTCAACCAGCCTGTGCCTCTTCAGTGGTGAATTCAATCCATTGACATTTATTGAGAGAATTGATAAGTGGGGTGGAGTTTTATTCATCTTATTTTGTGAAAGTCCATTGTGTAGTTTTATCCTTTGGCTTCTGGGTGATTACTTTGCTAGTGGCCCATTGTGATTGTCAGTGTTGAGAATAGGTCTAAGTATTTCCTGTAGAGCTGGTCTTATTGTGGCAGATTTCCTCAGTGTTTGTATATCTGCAAAAGATTTGATTTTTCCATCAAGTTTGAAGCTTAGTTTAGCAGGACACAGAAGTCTGAGCTGAGAATTGTTTTATTTAAGAATGTTGAAAGTGGATGATCATTTTCTTCTGGCTTAGAAAGTTTCAGTTGAAAAATCTGCTGTCATCCTAATTGTTCTGCTTCTGTAGATCAGTTAGTGATTAATCCTGGCTGCTTATAGAATTTCTTCTTTCCTCTTGACTTTGGACAGGTTCATTAAAATGTGTCTTGCAGAAGCTCTGTTTGAATTGAGATGACCTGGGGTTCAATATATCTGAAGGGAGTGTTTCAGGATCTTGAGTAAAACATTGGAAGTTTTCATTTATAATAGTGTCTAGTACAGTTTACATTCCTTTGGGACAATCTTCTTCCCATTCATGGATTCCTAATATCATATGTTTGAATGCTTCATGGAGTCTTTGTAGATTCTGGTTATTAGCCCTTTATTGGATGTGTAGCATGCAAATTTTTTCTCCTATTCTGTGAATTGTCTATTTCCTCTATTGATTGTGTCCTTGGCTATGCAGAAACTTTTTAATTTGGTGATGTCCCTCTTGTTTATTTTTGTTGTTGATGTGATTCCTTTGAGGTCTTCTGTGTGAATTCTTTCCTGGGACTCATATCTACAAGTTTTTCCAACATTTTCTTCTAAAATTCTTATAATTTCATGTCTTCAGTTTATGTCTTTTATTCATCATGAATTATTTTTTGTGAGCGATGAGAGTTGTGGATCCTGTTTCAGTTTTTTATGTGTGGCTTTCCAGTTTTTTCAGCACCATTTATTGAAGAAGAGCTTTTCCTTAGTGTATGTTTATGTTTGCTTGGTCAAAGATCAGATGGAAATGTGAGGATGGTTTCATATCTGGGTTCTCTTGTGTCTCTGTTTTTGTGCCATTGTCATACTGTTTTATTTACTATAGCCTTATAATATATAGCTCAATATCTGGTAAAGCGATGCCTCATGGTTCTTATTATATAAGGTTGCATTGACTATTTGAGGTCTTTTGTGGTTCCATACGAAACAAAGATCTTTTTTTCTAGATCTGTGAAAAGTTACATTGGCATTTTAAAGGAAACTGCATTGAATCTCTAAATCACTTTGGGTAGTATAGCCATTTTCACAATGATGATTCTGCCAGTCCACAAGCATGAAACATATGCTTATGGACTGGCAGAATCAACACTTTAAATTTACTTTACTTCCACTTCTCATCTTAGTGAATGGTATCACTATGTAGGCCTCACATGTCACAGTTACCTTTGTCTCATCTTTCTCTCATGTATCACACCCAGTCCATCAGCAAATCCTTGTTAGCCGTACCTTCACAGTATATCTAGCTTTCTATCACTTTTTAACCACCTCTGCTCCTACCACCATGGCCTAAGCCATCATCATCTTTCACATAGATTATTGCACCGTCCTCTTAACTCATCTCTATTTTCATTCCTTGCCTCAAAATAGTTTATGAATGCTTTCATCTGAAAGTCATGGAACACCCCCCTCAAAAAAAAAAAAAAAAAAAAAAAAAAAATTCTAGCCTAAAATAACATGGCTATTATTTTCTTCTATAAAACAAACGTAAAAGTAGACTTGTTATTTTCCTCTTTTATAAAGAAATTTCTAAAAGTAGACTATGTAGAGAATGGCATGGAGGTTCCATGGTATAATCAGGAAACCAGAGCTCTTCTGTCTTTTTGGTCCATCATCATTAGCCAGACTCCTAGTCTAAGCATCGCTTCATAGTCCATGATGACATCACGGTGCTAAGCATTGATGTTCCAGGGCCGAGATAAAGGCAGAGATAGAGGCTAAAGAGTATGCTTCCCAGTGAGTCATCTTTTTTTCTTTAAAAATTCCTTTCTAGAATCACCTGTATTTCTGCAAAGGAAGATGAGAAAGGTTATCTTTTAGCTGAATACAGTGCCACGTGGAATAAATTTCAGAGTTCTGATAATGAAAAAGGACACTAGAAATTGGAAAGGCAGCAGCCCAAGCCTATTATGATCTTAAGCATTTTAAGCCTTCTTGCCGTCCCCACTTCCTGGAATATGCACTTTCCAAATATTCATATGGCTACTGCTTCATCTTCACTCAGGTCTCTGCTGCAGTGTGGCTTCTTCCTTGAGCACCTTCCCTAACTGTCCTATACCAGATAACACTAGTTATTGCTCTTTATCCTTTTATCCTGTTTTTATTTGATTGATTGGTTTGGGGGCAAGTGATTCTTTTAGTTTTTTGTTTGTTTGTTTGCTTTTTGTATAGCCTTTGTGAAACTAAGCCACAAAACTGTCAATCACTGAACAGAAACATCAAGTGGATTATTAGATTATATATAAGATTATATATATCTATATATAATCTTGTATATATGATTATTATATATATTTATAATTAATATACATGTTTAAGATTCATATATATAATTCAAAGATTATATAGATATAAATATATAAATATAATATAATATGTAAATATATTTATTATATATATATATAATCTTTGTTTCAAAAGAAACCACAAAAGATATATACTTTTATGTGATTATATATGTATATATGTGTGTGTGTGTATGTGTGTGCGTATGTGTGTGTATGTATTTTTTCTGGGTATGATAGTATGTGCCTATATTCCTACCTACTTGGGAGGCTGTTAGAAGAATTGCTTGAACCTAGGAGTTTTAGCTGACAGTGAATTATAATGATGATACTGCACTGTAGCCCAGGCTATAATGTAGATACTCAAAAAAGGAGTTTGAAATTACTGGAGCATACCAGTTCTTCTAAACCCTAATACTGTCATCTTAGGATAATGCCATAGACAGTCAGAGCTGCCTGATCAGAGCAACATAAAAACAGGGGTGACCGTACCTCAAGTAGACCAACTCAAAAACCCAATAAGTTCTACATGTTACATTTACTAATGCTTTTAGTAAAAAAAAAAAATAATAAATTTAGTGAACATCATTTTTTCCTTACAAATAAAATATCCCCAGTTAGGAGAAAGATTGAAAGGAAAATATATGATGTATTTTTATAATAATATAAATATTTTAATTTCTCTTTATTATTTTTATTAGTTTCAAAAATTTTGGTCACCTTTGAACTACAATAGGCCATTTCATTTCTGGTTCTTTTGTCCTGTTTATTCTAACTTAGTTGTTATTAAAAGGAGTGCTGTTAATTTCTTGTCCATCTTACCTCTTGTACTCACTCTGAGTGGGGAATATGGGCCCATTTTCCCAACCATATTGCTTAAATACATTCTTGTTTTCTTCAAGCCTATGTCATTTTTTTCCTGACATTTCTACCTTAAGTTCTAGACTCCATTTTGTTCTATTCTCTTTCTCTTAACTACCATTGAAAAGAAATATTTTCATTCTATCTCAAGTTGTTACCATTTCACAGCCTTTTCCCTTTGAGACAATGATCTAACCTTATTTCTTTAAATACTAGACTTTTCCCACTGTGAACATTTTTGAGCCATTCTTTGTGACATTGTCACACATTAGGTTTTTAAGATTAAAGAACCCTTCATTTTCCACGTGGGTATTGTTTCACCTAAATTTCCATTTTTTGGCACAAGCATTTTTTCCAAATAGATAATGATTAAATTGGCTTGCTAGACTGGCTGTTTTAGATGGTTTTAAGCAAATATAAAATCAATTGTTTATAAATTCTATATAAGGATCGTGTTCTGCAGTAATTCTAAATGACATATAATCATACTACCAAGTCTTTGTGTGGATTTTTTCCTTTTCTCTATGATGTTCTTTACTGTATCCCTTCTCTTTCCTGACAGAGGAAAATATGTCGACCTTGGGAATGGGGGTGGGGGAAGGGGGAGGAAGCAAACTGCATTCCATTGCCACCACCTACATTAGAAAATGTTATATTTGATGCTGGTTATGTAACCTGGTGTCCAACCTGGTTTTCTGTGGTTCATCAGGAAGGTTTCCCAAATGCAGGACTTCCTGCGCTGAAAGGAAGTTTTGCCTAAGATGAGTTGGTAACCCTAATATTGGGTCACTTTGTTCATACCTCTTTATCACTTACATTGTTTTGCTGAAAACATTTATTAAGTACATCTCCATTTCACTACCAATTCCTCAAACTTAAAGATCATATTGATCTCCTATGCCCAATATCACACATCATGCAAGCGCATATAGTGTGAGGTAAATGTTTATTGGTTGAATGGATCAGTGAGTGACATCCATAAAAATGTTTTTTCAGAATTATTCCAAAACATGCATTTCTGCTCATTCCGTGTGTGCATATTGGTCATCATCAGTTACCTCGTATGCTTTAGATTATGGCTGTATTTTAGTTTATTGCAGAAATGTACTGACCAATTTGACTTAAACTACCTAATTGAAAATTGTCACTTATAGAGCTTATTATTGGTCTCTTGACAGACTGCTCTTTTGCTCTCTCAAAATCTCTAAATCACCTTAAGTTTTTCCCTGCCTTCATACTAATTAATATGGGTGAACATGGCCCATCAATTCGATTTGCTTGGTAGCTAACTAAAACGTCCAGTCTCTGCTGTCCTAGCTTACTGCTCTAATTAAGACCCTTATCACCTCTCATACTCTGTTTTCCCAGCAAATCTTCTAGCTGGAACTATGATTTTTTTCCTGTTTATACTTTGCTATGTTTTCCTTTCTAAAGTATTCATATATTACTTTTATAATCCTAAAAATTATTTATTAAATTATTCTCAAAAGTTATACTGTTAGTAATAAGAAACAACTAGATAGAATTAGGAGCGGCTTTCTAGGAACCTACCAGGACATTAGATCTGAAATCAAAGAGCTGAATTAATTATTTTTCCTTAAAAGAAAGTAAAGTAAGATTAAAATACTGAGAGTTAAACAAGTTATAGTACAGTAAGCTAGTATCTGGCATGTCAGATATATGCCTAGATTAAAAAAAGTCTGGAATATAAGTTCTTATTTTCCACTCCAAACATTATTATCAAAATGTACTTTGGTCACCCTCTTCCAAGGTTCAGTAAGTAGGCAGGGGGGCCTTTTGATAAACAGCAACTTGTCCTATGCAATCAAATCAGTTCTTCTGAATTACAGAGTTAAGAGTCTAAATTATTTAGGTAGAAACTGTATCTAGAAGGTTTTGATCCTAGGAACAATTAAAAAGCAAGTTACAACAATTGTGCATTTTTCTAGATTTGCCGATTTAGAGCCAGCCCAGCCCAGCCTGTATCATTTAGTGCTCATGTACTTGGCTCTACAGTCTGTGTAACAGCTTATAGCCCCTGAGTCATTCCTTCACTTATGTTTAAATTGTACTTCATATGAAACAAATCATACTTTAATGAAGTAGAATTATGACCATAAAAACAAAAGATGTAAAGTGCTGCACGTGTCTGAAGTATTATTTGTTCCTAGATAATTATATGACATTATCTCGTTTGATTGATCTCCTAAGAAGATGTGGAAAACTTGAGGACGTTCCAAGATTTTTCTTAATGGCTGAGAAGCATAACCCCAGATCAAAATTGGAGCCAGGATTTCAATACTGTAAAGGACTCTATCTGTGGTAAATCTATTGGCAAATAAATACTACCTAATATTTTTTTCTCATTGTAGACCAATTAAAATAAGCTTTTTTGTGTAGTCAAAAATATCTACATATGAAAATATGTTAATAGTTTTATTTACCAAACAGATTATAAACTAGTATAAATTTTGTAGTCAGTGATTGAAATAATTTTTTTAAACATCTAACAAGGTACACTGGAGAACCAAATGATGCCCTTCGACATTTTAATAAAGCTCGGAAGGACAGTGACTGGGGCCAGAATGCCCTTTATAATATGATAGAAATCTGTTTGAATCCAGATAATGAAACCATTGGAGGTGAAGTGTTTGAAAACCTGGATGGAGACCTAGGGTGAGTGCTATTTGACACCTTCTTCCTTTTTTTTATTTTGGAGTTTTTGGCTGGGGCTGGGTTTGAACCCACCACCTCCAGCAATGGGGCCAGCGCCCTACTCCTTAGAGTCACAGGCACCAACCACTTCCTTTTTTAAAAAGCATTTATTGGGGATAATAAGCAGAACTATTAATACTTTACAAAAGACACCTAAGTTCTAGGATAGCAATAATGAAAGGTCAGATGTATATATCTTAACTAAAATGGTGATTCTGAAACAAGCGTGGAATGCATTTAAGAGGCTTCCTAAATCAGAAAAGTTATGAAGACACTTCCCTAATTACTCTGTCGAAAATAAGATAAATCGTAGAATGTGACAACGACGGCAAAAAGTGTCCACATGACGATAGCAACCACCTTACAGTGGCAGTTACATGCTGAGCCTTGTGCTCGGTACTTTACATTCACTGTCTCATTTGTTTTCTACAACAGGATTGCAGAATAAGCTGAGTCAACCAATGTAGTAGGACAGTTAGTAATGCTGGAGGCAGGATTTGCAGTGAGTTCTACCTGGCCTGAAGCTCCCACTAGCCACTGTTGCATCCTGCAGGACAGTGGTTGTTTCTATGAGCCTACGTTTGTCACTTGCCTTTCCTCAAAATTGGGCAAGGCACGGCAGGGCGTGACAAGGATGTAAAGGGGATATAAAAGATAGTTTCTGTTTTCAGGATCATTTGATTTATTTAGGAGGCAAGGCAATACCTGAAATAATTCAAGCCAGAACAAAACAAATGGATATGATTGTAGGACTTCATAGGAATCGTGGTAATGCATCGTGCATGCTGGTTAGGGGAAATTGCATGGACCAGCAGGAGAAAATTAGAACGAGACTGTTGAGAGGTTTCAATGAGAGATTTTAAGGGCTGGATCACAGAGATGACTGAAAGTTTTAGATCACAGAGGTGGCTTATATGTTTTACATTTGTTTTAGAAAGGTTAAGGTAACATACTTTTATGGAACTATAGGCCATCCAAGTAGGTGTCTTTTGCAAGCAATTTGAATTACAAAACTAGAATCAGAAGGGACGTCACAGATTTGGGAGACACCAGCACGGTGTGTATAGTTGGGACTCCATAAATGGCCTCTTTGTAAGGAGAATGCAGTAACAGACGTCTAAGAACTAAATTGTGGGCATGTTAACATTTGAGGCCTGGAGGAGGGAAAAAGATAAGAAAAGGGCAGTGTAGTGGAAAGAGAAGCAAAGCTGTAAGGCGTTGCCGAAGTCAGAGGAGAGGAACCTTGAAGAAGGTGGCCAACAGTGGGAGATGTTTGAGGGAAGTCAGAAAGAACCAGGCCTGAGGGAAAGACCAATGGCCTTGCTGACTGGGCGTCAATAATCGATTTATGTATGTGCATATGTATATATAGAATCATAAAACTGCCATTAAATATTGAAATTGTTGTACTTAAATTTACGTTTTGACCCATATATAATTTCTGAAGACCTAATAGGCAGCCTGGTGTGGAAAATAGAGGAGACTTATGTGTATGTCTGACAAGCTCAAGATTCAAATCCCGTGTTTACCGTTTATTAGTTGTGTGACATTTGGCAATTACTTCAGCTGTTTGAGAGCCTCGGTTTTCCCATATGTAACATGGATTCAGCATAGATATGATGAAGTAGGCCAGCGCTCGGCACTCCTCCTCCTCTTCTTCCCTTTTGTTTATGATTAGATACATCATTTGATAATTTTATGATTCTACTTTTATTCTAGTTTTATATTGTCTGAAATGAAGACATTTACCAAATGTATATGAAGTTTGACTTTTGTTCTACATTCTAAAGTGGATTACTTTTTAATAGTATACTGGAACTATATTAATTTTGTTTAAAAATGCCTTGTAACTCTGTTTCAGTTTGTATTAGAAGAGAATTAGTAACATTCTTCACAAAATATTACTTTTAAATGAATGACAGCAAGAGAAACTGGTGTCCCCAAAGCTCTGATTTTAATCTCGGTTGTATCATGAGCAATAGACATATGTGATTTATTTTTAATTGTGTATAGTAATTCGTCTGAGAAGCAAGAGTCTGTGCAATTAGCAGTGAGAACGGCAGAAAAACTCCTGAAAGAACTAAAACCGCAGACTGCTCAGGGCCACGTACAACTTCGTATAATGGAAAACTGTTGCCTAATGGCTACCAAACAGAAATCTAACATTGAGCAAGCGTTAAATACCTTCACAGAAATAGCAACATCTGAGGTTAGTAGATTTTCTATTTCACCTTCATATGTTATTTTTCTTTGGTAGTATAGAGAAATGTATTTGGTTAGTTTTTTTTTTTTTTTTTCTGAAAATTGACTTTCTCTTATTAACAATTAACATATAGTTTGAGATAATTTTACCCAGTCTTCCTTTGTTTTCAGAAGAGACACTGTTATTGTTCTGAATGTTGTTCAAATGATATATTTAAACTACAAAATAGTGGAGAGAAAAAGAATTCTTGAAAAATGGCTAAGTTAATGCTGTTGATATATTTATCTATACTAAATTCTAGAGAGAAGGAATTCTTCAAAAGTGGCTAAGTTAATTCTCAAGGGAAGTGACTTTACCCTCTGGAGAATTTTTGTGTGATGACTGTAGCCTAGATTAACTTACTAAGCAAAAATAAACACCTGGGCTGCCTTACTAGCTCACCTTTTCGTTTATGTGCATCTGGAATCTTACACTGACATCTTAAACTTTAATCATGCAAATAATGATATTGTTCTTCAGTAACACCAAATTATCTCCTGCAACCTTTTTAGTATTATTATTATTATTATTTTAGTAGTAGTTGTCTCATAGAAGGAAAGGCTTTTTCAGTTTTCACCCCACTCACATCTGCCACCTTCCTCACTAGCTGTTCTATTTTTCTTCCGTGACACACTGTTGTACAGGGTGGCCATGAAGTTCATGTGCTATTAAATTGCAAACGAACTTTATGCCACCTGTATTTCTTTAATTAATTGATATCAAGAAAGGAATTCTAGATACCCTCCCCATCAACAGTTGTTAATAGCCATTCTAAGTTTGCTCATTGGATTTCCTGCTGTTTTTCCACATAACAATGCTGTCAGCCGTCAAAACCTCAAAATTTGTGTCTCTCAGAGGACATGCAGAATTTCGCTGTGTTTTGTTGTGGTTCAAAGGTCACAGTGGTAGCAATAAACTACCAAAACCCCCTACAGTGATCACTTTCTCCCCTACTTTCCAAGACCCTGGAGGGGATTCAGATGTCAGGGGGTTGGGTACGCATATCCTAGATGGCAGCTTATTACCACTGTAAGCTGCACTTGGAACAAAACAGCAAGGTAGTGTCAGCAGCAGTGACCTCCGAGAGCAGAGCCCTCTGCAGAGCTTGAGGAAATGCTCTCAAGGTCACGCTCAGATGAATGGGCTTGTGCAACAGGTAGATGACAGCTGCTGAATGCAGGGAGCAGAAGTAGGACAGTCATCTAAGGAAAACTCTAGAATCTGAGGAAGCACACACGTAAGGGAGGTGTCACAGCTACTGAGTGTGTTCTGTCCAGAACAATGAGAGTTTTTTCTGAGTGAACCCATTATTCCTACTGTGAAGTGTAAGGGAGAGAAAAGCTAAAAGCAGTGAATGACTTTCCAGCTATTTCATAGAAAGACTATGTCAGTTTTCAGTGTTGAGGAGATGGCATTTTTTTTTAATCACACTTACATGTATGGTTAATAATACACTATCTTCATTTGTTTACTAACCATATTATTCAAATGATATGTATGATCTGGGGTTTCATAAACATTGAATTTTATCTCACATTTTTTTCTTTTAACTCATAGGCCACATATATTCAATATAATGAATATTTATTAAGCAGCTAGGGGGTGCTAAGTGGAAATCACAAAGCTAAATAATGTATGTTCCCTTTTTTGAAATTCCACATAGTTTACAAAAGATGAGATAAGCATGCTGACTAAAATGGCTGTCACACAGGCAAAATGCGTTACATTCTGTCCCAGAATTGCAAATAAAAACACTGTTGTAAACAACGTAAGGAGAGTTGGGGCACTCTTTTGTAAGGAAGGTATTATTTAAGAAACAGATGTGATTTGAAGAACCAAGGTAAATCCATGCATTATTATCACAGGAAAAATGGAGAAAGTGTGTTCTAGATCATAAGGAAGGCATGAGCAAGGCTGGGGGGCAGGAAGCATAGGGTATGTTCACAAACGTGTGTGTCATTTAGAGGGTTTGAAAAGAGATATATAACAAGAGGTTATGGAGGAAATTGTGGAAGATGCATTAAGCCCACGCTAACGTGTGGCTTTCATCACGTCCCCTGAACTGTAAGTGTGTTGTTTATAACAGAGCTTCACAGTCCCAACCTGAGTCTTGCCCTTTGTGATCTAAAGTTGTTGCAGTTTAGAGTGACGGAGAGTGAGAGAGAGAAATTGGCTGAAAATCTTAGGATGTCTGCAGAAAAAAAGACATGGTCTAAGTTGGTATTGTACTCAGCTTTGCAGTTTTAGAAACTATTTTTCAGTCCACTCAGGAGTAATTAAGATGTGAAGAACTGATTGATTCTAACCAAACTTAAGGTCTATAGTTTTAAATTCAGAGAGCCTGTTTTTAAATTGAACAGTGTAAGATCTTTTCATAGGACTCCTCCCTTCTTAGACTGTCCTAGGACCTGGCTGACAAGCACATAGCAGACCTCTATCTTCTGTCCTCTCTAAGCCCACCTGGGGTTAGGGGTGATGGTGAAGGCAAGGCTCAGTAATTGATAACACCCCACACAGGTTTTCAGGTTTTCTAGCCCACAAACTGGTTAGACTTGGCACTCAAATGAAACAGTTGCCATTCCTTCCCTAGGGAAATAAATTACATACTGCAAGTTTATTAATAGAAAATTAGAGCCAAAGAAGTTTTTATAATCCTAAAAGCCATTTCATCAGAGCTCTAATGAATTGCCAGTCTCTGTTCCAGAGTTATTTCTGACTTCCAACCATGATCAGAGTTGGGAATTGAACATTCTGCCAGTCTACCCTTCTTCTGCAATACTCCTTAGTAGTTACCTGAATTTGCTATCTTACAAAAAAAATTTTGATATCTTTATTATCGTTGTGATATTATAATTTCTAGGTCACAGTTTCTCGTCCCTTTTTTTTTTTAATTTTAAGCTTAAGCCTACATCTTTACAAAAATTTCATAATCTCTCTCTTGAAATTTAAGGAGCACCTTAGCTTAATCAGGGATATACACATTCTTGCTTAAGCACATTAGTTTTAAGAATAGATTGCTAGTGGCCTTCATCTTATACCAATTTTTATTAACCTGGTCATTTTTACACTGTGACATTTTCTGACTGTGAACTATATGTAAGAGAATATAATGTTTTATAGACTCTCTCAGGGAGCTGCAGACTCCAAATCTAAAAGCATATTTTAAGGCATAAGTTTGTTTTTATAATTTCCAAATTATTGATTAATTGTGAGCCTTATTTATAAGACTTTATTGCTCATGCTTTATCGTAAGAAGGGGTTTTTCAATAAAAGGAGAAGGGAGGAAAAATAGCATATAAGTGAGTATGGATAAGTATGGCTTTTGTGGGTAAAAATCACTGTTTGCTATTCCTCTTTGACAGGTGAAAGAACTAAGGAGCCAAAAGTTAAAACTGAAATCCTGCTCAGTCAGGATTTTACTGAAAAATAATTTTATTTGTTTCTACACAAAACTTAACCAGGGCGGTTTCAGTGGCATGGAAGATGGAGTCCCCGTGGTTGTTGGGATTGTGCAGCCAGGGCATCCACATAGTTGTCAGTGTCCTGAAATGTCTTGACCTCGCAGTGCCCGACCACGTCTCTTCTTGGTAGTTTGAGGCGACTTGACATGTTAAACAGTGGATGTCATCACAGTTTGCTGTGATGAAGCTCGAATGAGAATCCACAGACTAGTTCTTACCTTATGTAGCATTTTTATGCTTTCCTTGTTTGTTTTTTTTCAAACAGAGGACATTAATGTTGTGTTCTAATGGTCTGAGTTTCATTTTCTTACAGAAGGATCATATCCCTGCGCTCTTGGGAATGGCAACAGCGTACATGATCTTGAAACAGACGCCAAGAGCCAGAAACCAACTGAAGCGGATTGCAAAAATGAACTGGAACCCTATTGATGCCGAGGAGTTTGAGAAGAGCTGGCTGCTGCTTGCTGATGTTTATATTCAATCATCAAAATATGACATGGCAGAAGAGCTGTTAAAACGGTGCCTGCGTCATAACAGGGTACGTGATTGAAGAGGAAAAAGCAGTTGTTCGCTGTTGTTGCATAAGTTTTTTATAACAGGTATTACAGGGTGCTGAACCATTTGAAAGGATTCCTGTGTGTTTCTGGAAAATTCAAAGTTTATTGTTACCACAATCAGGAAATAAACATTTAGTAAGCAGCCATTTACCTTTGAAAGTGGAAAAAAAAAAAAAAGGAGAGATTTCTTCAGTTCCAAGGTTCCGCTGTAGGGAGGTCCTACTTCACCCAATGTGTTTTTGGAATATGAAGCCTTCTCCTGATTATCCATCTAAACCCAGAACAAGTGAAAATTACAGAATTTAATTGCAGACGTCTGTCCCGCCTAAGAAATGCTCTTGATGAATTTCCTGAACTGCATGTCATTTCCTCATTATTAGCATCCACTATGCATAATATGCAAACTAAGCCAAAAAAATGTATACACATTTTAAGAAAGGGAAAACTGTATTAAAATTATAATAAGAGACACATGATAGGAGATAACAAACATTATTGGTTTACACAAGTGATACAATTTAATACAGTTTCTGTTCTTAAACTGTGTATACCTTTTTTGACATTCTCTATTTTGTGAGGTAAAGTCCTTTTGGCATTTAATTTGATTTGTTAAATAAAAAGGCCTTCCTTTCTTCAGATATAAAATTGAAAAGCCTTAGAATTTAAGGCTTTTTTCAAGTTAAGATTTGTATCACGTTTATTTTATTAAGAAATAATTGCATTATTTCTTAGAAATTTACTGATGTTTATCTTTATAGATTCACACCAGTTACTTCCAAACCTTAGTCATAGTAAATCTGTTTCATTCTCACTAAGCAGATTACAAATGAATTATTTGGTTTTTAAAGAAGAGTTATGATTATCTAATACTATTAAGATGTTTTCTTCAGAACTTAAAAACCTAAAGATCCAGCCATTGATCAATTTATAGACTATTCTAAGTGATCAGTTATATCAATTTTAAGTTAAATTGAAATCTAAAATGCCAGATAGTTGACACTTGTGTGTCTAGTCTCGGATCAACAAGAGTACATGAGAATTAGGATTTTGATGCACACTGAGTTTCAGTCTACCAGTGTGCTGGTAGCAAATTGTTGCATAGAGAAACATGGGAGCACTTTAGAGACCTTGTTCAGCCCTGCTTGTTAGACATGTTAATATTGGAAGCATGAGATTCGATTAACTAAAGCTTAGGAACCTTGAATTATTCAATTAAAAAAATGGAAACCCCTGTAATCCCAGCACTCTGAGAGGCCAAGGCAGGTGGATCGCCTGAGCTCACTGGTTCAAGACCAGACTGAACAAGAGCGAGACTCTGTCCCACACCAAAAAAAAAAAAAAAAAAAAAAGAATAGCCAGGCGTTGTGGCAGGCACCAGTAGTCCCAGCTACTCAGGAGGCTGAGGCAAGAGAATCACTTGAGCCCAAGAGTTTGAGGTTGCTGTGAGCTATGACATCACGGCACTAACCGAGGACAACAAAGTGAGACTGTCTCAAAAAAAGAAAAATAATAATAGAATAGAATAGAATCCATCCAGATCTGGGCAAGAAATACACAAGATGACACTGGACTGTCTTGTCATACCAAATGGCAAGGAAGTTACAAAGATGAGTAGAGTCATGTCAGAGTCTCAGAAGCCAATTTGGAATCACTCCCAGGAGTCAAGGTTGAAACTCTTCAGAATCAATAATAAAGATAACTGCAGTAGAGTGAAACATCAAATCTGTTTAACTCCATGTCTTCACAAAGCTCCAAAAAAGAAAGAAAACCTCACAGGTCACACTTCAGTGTGCTAATGGACTATTCTAAAGCTGGCAAATAAAGGGAAAGAATTAAGCATTTATTCTGCCTTTTCTATACAAACTATGCTATTAGGTAACCAAATAGTAGATAAAGAGACATTTCTCATTGTAGATATTTTTCAGGCTAATAAATGGAGAAAGATTGGTAGAATATCACCATTTTTAAACCTTAATAAATTTATGTATGTGTATAACATTACAAAAAGATAGAGAAACAGATACTGTGCTTCCTAATGGAAAAATACACATCAAAGAGAGGGCCGAGCCTGGAGCGAGATAAGTGAACCACATAGTAATCTAGATAAATAATAATTTAATGCAATTTTTTGGCTAGTGGTTTTAATGAAAATATTGATGAAATTTTTTCCATTAATGTAAAAAAATGAAAATAAATTTTACTTAGGTATAAATAAAATATTCAATCTTAAAATAATGTTGTATTTTAATATTCCTACTTTCCAATTCTTCAATATTTTTAAACTGATATTTTAGGAAGAACTTGTAGTAAAAAATACATTAAAACATGCATCCAAGATTGTACATTTTTCCTTTTGCCTCAAGATTAGATGTGGCTCGTCAGTGCACTGATCTGTGAAATAGATTCACCCCTCTTCTCCCAAATCAAAACCAAGTCCCAACCTGTAGGTCTGATTACAATCTGGAGGAAATGTCAGAGACGTGGAAATATATCGTATAAACATCACAAGGACGCCTTCCACTGAATCTAAGTTGTGAGAGACTCCAGGATATTCTTCTTCCTACTACATTTAACTTTAAGAAAAAAGACACAGTGATAGTCAGAGGTGAAACCTCTGTCTAGATCAGAAGGAGACCTGGGGGACATTTCAACCAGTCACAATACACATTTGTATTGTGTACACATTAGACCTTATTTGTATCTTCATTGTAACAAACTAAAAAATATAGATACAGAAATAAAACTAAAAAATATAGTGAGAGGCAACTGGAAATTAGAATAATGATGGGATATTTGGTGCTATTAAAGAATTGTTACATTTTAGATGTGATAAATTGTGGTTATGTTTAAACAAAGTCTTTATCTTTTAGAGATATATACTAATATGTTTATGGATGTAATGATAGGATATCTGAGGATTTTTTTTTCTAATGGTACAGAAGGACAAACGTAGGGGTGGAGGTAGAACAAGGTGAGTCGTGAATTGTTGAAGATGTGCTGTGGTTTCATGGAGTTCATTGCACTCCTACGTCTGTATTTGTATGTGTTGAAAGTATCCATAATCAATAGTATACATGTACATGTATAAAATACATATGCCCTCATCTGTGTTTCTGATTATATAAAGAAAACAAACCTGACTCTGTAGGATTGGGATAAAGATTTGGCATCAGAATTGTTTGTTAAGTTCTATAAACAATTTGATTGCATTGCCAAAGTGGGAAACCATTGTTTTATGTGCTATTTTAGTGGGTCGATGTAATTGACTTCTATAGTCGT
Organism: Loris lydekkerianus; assembly: GCA_963574355.1. Classification (NCBI taxonomy): domain Eukaryota; kingdom Metazoa; phylum Chordata; class Mammalia; order Primates; family Lorisidae; genus Loris; species Loris lydekkerianus. The sequence goes on from CAUYPK010103391.1 coordinate 46,414, forward strand.
AAGCATCCCCTAAACTTAAAGTCTTAGTAGTATCCAGTTTAGTCTGTTGATACATCCTCCATTTTTCTTTAGTCTTGCTGCAAAGCTTATGAATATATGGGATACATTATGGAAAAAGAGCAAGCATATGCCGATGCTGCCTTAAACTATGAGATGGCGTGGAGACATGGCAATCAGATGAACCCAGCCATTGGTGAGTGTAGCAAATGAGACACTCTTAAGTGTTCACAGAAAAATTGTGATGTATTTGTAAATCATTTTACTATATTTGATATTTTAGGACAAAATACACATTAAGAGCCAACTTTCATTGCAACCTTTCTAAAAAGAAAATAAATTTTATATTCATGATGAATTGTTAGCTACTAGTAGTTAGATACAATTTCCTGACGTCCACACTTGTCCTCATTCAGCGTACAGGACATCCAGTCCTAATTATCCTGCCCCTTCTCTCCGTTCACCCTCTGCTATTTCAAAATAGTATTACTGTGAGAAAAGTATACCATTGTCAGGTAAGTCAGGAACACATTGTATTAAACCAAGTTGTTCAGCTTTCTTTACTGCAGAATTTCTTAAGGCCCTTAAACACCCATGTGTATTGTGGATGTCAAGAGAGGCCATGTTTCCCACAATTATTTGACCATGAGATATGTTTTTTTTTCTCCTGAGCATTTAGAAACATCATTAAGTTCCAGTGTCTGCTGGTTTGTCCAAACATGTCTAAACATGGCCTTTTATGTGAAATAGATACACTCCTCTTCTCCCAAATCAAAACCAAATCCAAACCTCTAGGTCTGATTACAATCTGGGGGAAATGTCAGAGACGTGGGAATATATTGTATAAACATCATGAGGACGCCTTCAACGGTTACAGTAAAAATACGGAATTATAATTTTATGGTACTAGCATCATATATGAGGCCCATTGTTGACTGAAACATCAAGATGTGATGCATGATTATATATAAAATATCCTACATTTTAATTAACTTCTATTTCTTACGTTTTACTACTGCCTGGTTGTGTTATCAAGCAATTATTTTGAAATATTTGTTGATACTACCATGTATACCATGAATATATACAATTTGTCAACTGAAAAAAAAAATTATTTTTAAAGTATTTGTTTGAAATTTTTAAAATTTGTTTTGGTACTTTCACTAGAGCCCAAGAGCAACATTCACATTTCCTTAATTCATAGTTCTGTCCGAGCAGCAAAGTGAAACACTTATGATAGGTTATTTTACACTGTGTTGTATCCTGCTTACTGAGCATACAGCTACTATGACTTTCGTGTCTCCTTTTTAGTTTTCTCTTGTTTATAGCATTCTACAGAACCATCCTTACAGTATTTCTTAACACATCTTTCTAATGGTCAGCAGTTGAATTGTGACAGCTTGTGGTGACTCTCACTGGTCACTGCTGTGGGACATGTGGTGACTAAGCACCTTCCTGCGTGTTTGTCTGTCCTACGTGCTGGGACTTCTCACCACACACTCCAGGCTCATTCCATTCCTAGGTGACCTTGACACATGCCCCTGCCTCTTCCTGAAAGTGTACGTGATTCCCACCCGGCCTAGTTTGTGCCTCGTATCTCTGGATACCCTTTTTCTCCCCTGTCGATTATAACTCACTTGACTTGGGTCTTTCTTTCCTACCATTTGTTTCAGTTGTGAAATTATTTATTTACTTATGCAATTATTAACGTCCCCTCTCTCCTAATAAAATGAAGACCTCATGAGTATAGAAACCGGTCTGCCTGAGTGCTAGGTGCTAAGTAAATCTACACAGTACAGATGGACAGCTGCATGTCATTTACGGCTCTATGAGGAGTTTTTTCTATAGAGACTTTTTCTAGTAAGCTCCAGAAACCACACTCGCAGAATGGCAGCCTTCTAACACAACACACAGTATATTCATCTGGGCCTTTGTTCTATCCCCATTTTTTTCTAGCATCTCTTCTTTCACGTCACTTGCCTTCTGTTGTCTTGTCACGTCTTCCTGTGGTAGTCCAGTCGCCAGCCTTCCTTAGAAGTTCTCGAGTGAGGAAGCAAACAAAAGGCGAGGTGAGAAAAAGTATTAGCAGCTGCTTTGTAAATAGTCTATGTCATGATGGCTTTTTTTTTTTTTCTTAACAGGATACAAACTGGCATTTAATTACTTAAAAGCAAAAAAATATGTGGATGCAATTGATGTATGTCACCAGGTAAACACTTAAATTTAGATTTCTTAAAACTTTTCAGATGTACAATTTCTGACTTTAAGAATCTGTAGATGTGTGTGAGTAGAAGTGAAGGATGTAGTATTTTGGTTAAATGAGTTATCAAATATATTCCAAAGAGATTATCAGTGTTTAAAATTTAGAAAGTAATAAAAGTTTATCTAAAAACAAATGTGTTTTTACTTTAAAATCAATAATAAAATATTTATGTCAATTTAAAGACAAAACTAGTGGGAGAAACGTTAAGTAAGATTTCTTCTTTAAGTTAGATATTTAAAGATAAAAGTTTCTCCAGATCATTGTCCTGAGTAGAAGTTCTTGCAAATGTGTCAAAGTCTGGTTATTAGCAAATCCAGATTGATAAATTAGAGATAAAAGGGGTTCTGTAATTTAGAAATCATTAGATCATTAAAATTCATCCCCTACTCAACTACTCAACGAAAATGACAAAAATTTAAATTTCAGTTTTAAAATTACAATTTTTTATACATACATTGTCCCCATGACATTCCACATTAGGCATTATGTTAAACATCATAGCAAACTCCTTAGAAAAGAATTCTGCAATGTCCTTACCCCAGAAAGCTGTGTGTGGCATCGTTATGGTAAATGCTTGTTCTCGATAGTTACTGTTGAGGTGAGTCCTCTCTACAATTTCTCATTAAGATAAAGGTTCTACATTAATGTAAGTGAATACTTCAGAATCATTTGTGGAGTTTGGATGTTTTTTTCTTTAATTAACATCTTCCCACGTCTATACTCAGTAGACCTGGAAATATATATGTCATAAAATCATTTCAGGATATCCTGATGCCTGCTCCTGGTTAAAAATCACCTTCTGAATTAACTACATAACAAAAATATTTTAAATTGATTTGTAATTTATTTTAAATTGATTTTTAAATATTTTAAATTTGTTTGCTACAATTCCTCTATTAAGGAAACAATTATATTTCTTATGTTTTCCACATATGTTCTTTATATTCTACTGTTGTTATCAAATTAACTTAATATAAATAAGTCATCTTCTTACATTTAAGATGTCACCTTTAAAAAAATGTTATAGCTAGTATTAGTAGAATGAAATTATAACTATTAATGTAATGCTCACTTCTAGTAAGTTTTATTATTATTATTATTAAATCATAGCTGTGTACATTAATGCAATCATGGGGCACCACACACTGGTTTTATAGACCGTTTGACACATTTTCATCATACTAAAAATGTATAACATAGCCTTCCTGGCATTTTCTTAGTTATTGTGTTAAGACATTTAGATTCCACATTTACTAAGTTTCACATGTACCCTTTTAGGATGCACTGCAGGTGTAATCCCACCAATCACCCTCCCTCCGCCCATCCTTCCCCCTACCTCCCCTCCCTTTCCCCCTTCCCCATATTTTTAGGTTATAACTGGGTTATAGCTTTCATGTGAAAGCCATATATTAGTTTCATAGTAGGGCTGAGTACATTAGATACTTTTTCTTCCATTCTTGAGATACTTTACTAAGAAGAATGTGTTCCAGCTCCGTCCATGTAAACATGAAAGAGGTAAAGTCTCCATCTTTCTTTAAGGCTGCATAATATTCCATGGTGTACATATGCCACAATTTATTAATCCATTCGTGGATTGATGGGCACTTGGGCTTTTTCCATGACTTAGCAATTATGAATTGTGCTGCAATAAACATTCTGGTACAAATATCTTTGTTATGATGTGATTTTTGGTCTTCTGGGTATATTAGGCAAGCCATAGTTAATTGTAAAACTCTGCTAAAGAAATCCCCAGCCTGTCTCCTTAATTCTAGTCACAGGAAAAAAAAATATTGAAACGAAAGTGGGTTGATACAATTCATGTGAATAATTGTGCTTGAAAGTGTCAGAAATAGAGTGCTCTTTCAAAAATGGTTCTTTTAGTAGAAATTAAAAAATACTTAAAAATTTTTCATGTAAGTATTGTAATACATTTTTGTGTTTTAGGGATAATTTAATCTCTGTAGATCTGATATACTCATACACATCAATAAATTGTGTCAAAAGTGATGCCTAGTAAACCCAAGTACAAATCAGTAATAATTTTATACACACAGATAAACACACACATATATGTGTGCATGGGTACAAATATGCCAATGCGTGTGTGAGTATATATACACACACACACATATATATGTCTATATCTATTAATCTAGTTCAACTTAACTTTTAATACAAAGATTTTTTGCTCATTCAACATATTTGTGAAAAGACAACTAATTTTTGGAGATGTAAGATCCTTCTTTCAATTAAATGTTTATAGAAAATGACAAATAAAAGAAAAAAAAAACTGTCAAATCCGAAAGATATAACTAGAATCATATTCAATAATTTGCCAACTATTGTTTTCTATGTGGATAGTATCACCTTTTGCATATAGCCAAAACATAACACTACATTTCTGTAAAATCAAGGCAAAAGCAGGTAAGAAGAACAAGCAACAAAGCAAATAAACAAACAGAAAACCACCTTTTCTAATTTTAACAACTGAAAAGGAAAGCAGAGAGCAGGACATCCTCTTACGGTCACAATGGGGTAACAGGAACGAGATGCAACATTTCTTCTCAAACAAGTGGGAAGAGAACAGAAGATATGAAGCAGTCGTCAGGCGTGGTACACAGAGCAGTGGAGGACAGCGATTTCTAGAAAAAGAAAACAAACAGGGCCATCCCTACAAATACCCTGTGTCATTGCACAGAGTGACTTTGTAGTTCAGGAAAAATCATTTTCAGAAATGCAAAGAGCTAAAATCCGTGGGGAGGAGTTCTGGGAAGTGAGAAAATGGAGTCTTGGAGAGGGAGAGGGAATGAACAAGAGACCAGCGAACACCCTAGAATTTTTCAGAGGGGTCCCCTCAAGGCTTTCACTGAGAGCTCATTTGTGTATACATATGGGAAGACCCCCAAGTCAAGGGAATGAACCCCCAGAAAGGAGCAGAGGGAACAGAGCTTGCTCCAGCAGCCACATACTAACATTGGAACGGTACAGACAAGATGGGCACGACTCCTGCACAAGGATGAAACAGCAGGCGGAATAATCCTGAGCTCAGTCATGGCCAGAAATGCTGGGTGTTTTCACCATATGGAGTACAGAAGACAAAGTTAATGAACTTGAAGTCATAGCAATAGCCACTATGCACAATTAAGCACAAACAGTAAGAAGGTGACAGAAGAAATGAGAAGGGCCCCGGGGAGCTATGGAGCGTGAAGCTGCCTGACACATGCACAACTGGGGCTTGGAAGAGCAGGAATGAAGAAATTATGTATTTAGACTTAAAGAAATAGTGGCTAAAATATCTCCAAATTTGATTAATAAAAGAGTAAAGTCACAGGTGCCATAAGCAGAAGAAACAAAAAGACAAACCAAAAAATCCTTTTCATAAGAAACATGAGGAAAGGCATCCTCAGAGGTACTGTGAGCCAGAAGCAAAGGGAAGAAACACAGTACAGAGGAAGGAAAATGTGAGATTGATAGCAGACTGCGCACGAGAAACTATGCCGTCCAGCGGACAGTGGGGCGTCCTTGTTAAAGTTTCACAAGGAAAGAGGGATCCTTTCTGCCTTGCATTCTGTTCCATTAAAAATACCATTAAGAATGAAGGCAAAGCAGACCTGCTCAATGAAAACTTGGAAGAATGCAGTGTAGACACCAGTCTCTCAAGAAACGTTAAAGAAAATCCTCAGACAGAAGTAAAGTGATACCAGATGCAAATTTCAATCTACACAAAAACCCCAAAAGAATCAGGAGTATCACAATTAGTAAACATGTGAACAAATGGAATAGATTTTTTTCTTGTCATTTATTTAATCTCTTTGACAGATAATTGTTTAACAGAAAAATAAAACAACGTAATCTGGGGCAACAATAGCACAGAGACTCAGAGGCTACTAGTGACAGTGTACCCATGTAGTGTCATGATAGCATATGTAAAATGGCATTGTATTACTCAAACGTGGACTGTGGAAATTTAATACATATGGATGATAAATCCTAGAGAAAACACTAAAATATAGTATAGTACCTAAGATCATTAGAAGATAAAATTGAATCACAAAAATAATTAATACAAAAGAAGGGAAATCAAATGTAAAATTGATGGAATGATGAAATGTCTCCCAGAAATAGACCTGGAACAGCTGGATATTGATGAGATGCTATTGACTCACACTGTATACAAAAATGAACTCAAAATAGATTACAGAGCAAATGCATGACCTAAAACCACATACATTTTAGACGAAAACGTAGAAGAAAATTATACTTAACCTGGATTATGCAAAGATTCTTCAATTGGGTATGATAAAGTACACATTGTAAGGGAAATGTTTGATGAGGATGTAAACAAAATTTAAAACTTTTACACTTCAAAAGGCATTGTAAAGAAAATAAAAAGCAAGTCAGAACCTAGAAAAAATTGAAGGATATGTATCTAATAAAATATTTATACCCAGAATGTAAAAATACTTCAAATTCATTTAGATGACTGCTCAGTATTTAAAAATGAGCCAAAGACTTGACCATATGGTTCACTAAAGAAAATATATAGGTGGGGCATATGCCTATGGATGGAAGGCAGGAAGGCAACGTGGTTAGTCATTACTGAAACGCAAACTGAAGTCCCAGTTGGATATCGCTTCATGCCCACCCAGATGCCAAAATGAAGAGTGTTGGCAAGGACAGGAAGAAGTTAGAGTTTTCATAGATTGCTGGTGGAAATGGTATAACCACTTTTGAAAACATTTGGACTGTTTCTTATAATGTTCTATCATAAGACCCAGAAATTCTGCTCCCAATTTTTTATCCAAGAAAAATGAAAACATATATTCACAAAACTGCTTTTCACAAATGTTTACAGAAACTCTATAACTAAAAATTGGAAATAGCCTGCATACACATGAACCAGTGAATGAATTAAGAAGCAGTGGGATATTTGTACAATTGAGTATTGTTCAGCAACAAGGAGAAACTGGATTGCTGAGACAGCATCAAGAAAGGATCTGAAAAACATCACACTGAGTGAAAGAAGGGAGCATAGGAAACCACATACTGCTGGATTCCATTTATAAAAAGTTCTGGAAACAGACAAAATTATAGTGATCCAAGGAAATTCCAGGACCAGGGGATAAGGGCACTTCTTGGGGTGATGAACATGTTCTACATCAAACAGACCTGTGGGTGCAAAGGAGCACAGGGGAACTCAGGATGATGGAAATGTTCCGTATCATGGGAGAGGCGTGACTGAGCCTTATTCATTTGTTGGAACTCATCAAATTATAGCTTAAACATGGCACATTGTATTTTATGTAAATAATAATAATGTAATGCAGATGAAAACAAAGAAACACCGTGGAGGAAGAAACAGTGGATATAGTAATAAACACAATGAAAAAAATGAACTAAAGTCCTGCTTGTCTTAGTTTTCCCAGAGGTGGATGATTAGGGACCTAGAAGCTTCGTTACCTTTCAGGCCCTTAAGCACCATGAGCCATTAATCCACGCTCTCCGTGAGCAGCAGAGCTGGAAATGGCCTCCATCATCCTGGCAGGGGTGCGCAGCAGGGGCTTGCAGCACTCTGCCTGCTCAGTAAGTACTGGGTGATGAGGGGCAGCAAGGACAGGAGGCCAGAACAGCACGTCGTCACACACTTCACCGTGGACCCTGTCTGGGGGGGCTGCCGCTTGGCTAGGGTTTCAGGACACGTCAGAACACAAGACACACACACTGTCTTGAAGACTCACTCAGGAAGCCAACTATTCACAGGTAACCCTCCAAAGGATGTTCAGAATCTCAGTTACACTGAGTACTATGAACAAGCAAGTTGCCGAGCGAAGGCTTCCAGGAGTGTGGATCAGTCACAATGACGTTCGAGGGTCAGGTGAAGTTGGCCGGGTGAAATTAGGGAGGAAAATTATCCTACCCCGAAGGGAAAGCCAGTGCAAAGGCCCTGAGGCAGCAAAGCATGGGACACACATGAATCTCTCAGAAGTCGCCCGGAGCAGAGAAAGCTGCAGGAAAGACGAGAAGTGAGGCTGGACCTGGTGTTCCCTCCTCCACGTGCAAAGGTGCATAACTTTAAAACAGTATCTATGTCCAGGTCCCACTCCAGTTAAATAAACTGAAATCTTTTTACTGAAAATAGAGTAAGATGCCTCCCCACTTGCTTCTATAATTAACACCAGCAATGAGAGCAAGGGAATGAAGGGCAGGAAGAAGCCAGGTCGAAGGGACCAGAGACTGGAGTGAGGTTTGCACACGCCCCCTATGGGTAACAGGAAGAAGCCAGGTCGAAGGGACCAGAGACTGGTGTGAGGTTTGCACACGCCCCCTACGGGTAACGGGAAACCAAGGTCGAAGGGACCAGAGACTGGTGTGAGGTTTGCACACGCCCCCTACGGGTAACAGGAAGAAGCCAGGTCGAAAGGACCAGAGACTGGTGTGAGGTTTGCACACGCCCCCTACGGGTAACAGGAAGAAGCCAGGTCGAAGGGACCAGAGACTGGTGTGAGGTTTGCACACGCCCCCAGATGGTAAGGGCG